>PVKB01005376.1:0-99709 GCA_004027205.1 Ctenodactylus gundi
AACATACTGTCCCCTGGTTTATTGGCCTGGGATGTAGAGCCGTGGGCTGACAGAAAGCTGTGCATGTGCCTTCCGTGATGGAAAACTGTGTTCTTTACTGGCAGCCATAGATGTGTCCCCAGGGAACACAGAAGGGGCCCTGATGAAGGCATTGCAAGCCCGAAAGAAGAGCTCCAGCACCGAGCTGACTATTGAGCCCAACACGCCATCCTCAGACATCAGTGACATCACCATGTGGGGCTTGCCGCATGACCAGCTGGACATCAGTGATGCAAGTGACGTCATCAGTGCGCTAGCTGCCATCTTGCCATATTTCCCAGAGGGAAACCCAGAAGAGGCAGAATCAACAGTGTTGCCATTCCTCCAGTGGCCTTGTTCGAAAACCCAAAATGGAGAGAATTCCCTGGGTCATTCAAACATTGACACAAGAGACGCTTCTCTTCAACCTGTTTTTAGCATTTGGACTTACCGACGATTGGAGCACTTGCCTAGCAGGTACAAGGCCCTGAGTTTGATTCCCCTATAAACAGGGTGTGGTGGCATACCCCTGCAATTCCAGCACTTAGGAAGCTGAGGCAGGAGGACTGCTATCAGTGCAAGGCCAGCCTGGGTTGCACAGTGAGTTCAGGACCAGCCTGGGCTACAGGACAAGTCCTTATCTCAAGAGAGAGAACCACCATGCTTCTGCAGTCTAGCCTTGTAAATCTCAAATTAAATAGATGCATCTTCCAAAAGAAACTGGCAAGTGCCCAAGGCTAGGACCACAGCTGGCAGAGGGTCAGCTTGGAGGGCAGAGACGCCAGAAGGATGGTGAACAGTATCGCCAAGCGCCCAAGAACATGCAGAAAAGGGCAGTCGCAAGCAGAGTGCCCAGACACTCGGGGAGAATTTTGCCGAAGAAGCCTCAGGAGACCCTTCCAGGAGAGCTGAGCAGCGCCAGGTGGTGCTGAGGCCCAGAAACTTAGCAGGACTAAAAGTCTTTCTACACTGAGCCCTCCTTGACCACAGGATGTGGGCAGCGTGTCTCCTTCCAGAGCAGTTCTTGAATTGTTCAATCCCTCTCTCCCTCCCACCCCTTCCTGTCCCTCTCTCCCCCTCCCTTCCTCATCCTCGTCATTCTCTCCTTGTCCCTTCTTCTCTTCCTCCTCCCTTGGGAGGGAGGGAGGGCAGAAGGGAGGGGCAGAGAAGAGAGGGACAGAGATCAAGGGAAGAAGGGAGAGAGGGGAGGAGTCAGGGGAGAAAAGAATAGCATAGGAGGTTCAAGAAGAAAGAGATCTCAGGCTGGGCCCTCCCTCCTCCCTCCCCCTCCAGGTCCTTTCCTTCTCCCCTCCCCTCCCCGTCAGTCTCTCCACCCTCCCTCCAGTCCCACCCTCCCCACCTCCTTGGGAGGGAAGAAGGGAGAAGGGGAGGAAGGGATGAGGACGGGGAGGGAACACGGAGGGAAGGCGGGAGGTCCAGCAAGGAGTCGCTCTACTGTCCGCATGCTGAACCTCTGCCAAGCCTGTCCCGGGCCTGGGCACTTCCCAATCTCTTTTCAGATATATGTCTTTTCAATAAAAATTATAGGTGAGCCAGCCTAGTGGTGGAGGCCTTTATTCTCAGCACTCTGGGACCCTGAGGCAGGAAGATAGCAGATTCAAGCCTGGGCAGCTTAGCGACTTGGCAAGACTGTCTCAGAATAAACAATGAAAAGGGGCTGAGGATGTAGCTCAGCAAGAAGACCCTGGGTTAAGTCTCCAGAGTGAAAAAACAAAAAAACAAAAAATAAAACCAAGGCATCGATTCTTAGTTCCTCTTGGGGGCCACAGGAAGCGCAGAGCTTCAAGTTTCTAAAGCACACGAATGGTCTACAAAACGGTGATAATTTAAGAAATCTGCACGGCAGCTCAGGGAAAGAGGACAGGTGCTGCCCTACTGAAATCCCATCATGGGCTGATTTCCTATCCTCTCCCTCCCTCCAAGCACCTGCAGCATTTCACACAGGTTCGTGAAACAGCCATGATTAAAGACATTGGTTCCATGAGCTGGGGCTCAATGATTAGAGCACTTGCCTAGGAAGTATGAGGCTTGGGGTTCTATTCCCCCAGCACCACATAAGCCAGGCATGGTGGTGCATGCCTATAATCCCATCACTCGGGAGCCTGAGGCAGGAGTATTGCCATGAGTTCAAGGCCAGCCTGACTCCATAGTGAGCTCAGGACCAGCCTGGGCCACAGAGCAAAATCCCGTCTCAAAAAAAAATTTTTTTTGATTCCAAAGTATCAATAAAACTTTGCCAGAATGTTCGACCCCTGAGAGTGAGTGGAAGGGCAGGTGTTGTGACAGGATGGTGCTATAGATGACCACGAGGACTCTGGCAGAGCTCAGGAGGGCATGACTGGAATCCCACCTTGAGCTTCCTACGTAGGTGACACTCCTCCAGAGGGCCTCCACCCTGGAGGTGAGGGTCTCTCCCCTCTGGAGGCCCCAGCCTCTGCCATATCAGGCTTCTAATGACCAGGTGGGAGTGACATTCAGAGGTACAGATTTGTCTGTACACACGAGGCCCTGGGCACCATCCTAGCAACAAAAACTAATATTTAAAAAAAAAAAAGCTGGTCCAGTGGCTCAGATTTGTAATCTTAGCCCTCTGGAAGGCTGCAGGAGGAGGATCAAAAGTTCAAGCACAACCAGGGCAGCTTAGCTCTTAGTGAGACACTGTCTCAGAAAAATCAGAAATAAAAATGGGCTGGGCCTGTAGCGGAAAAAGAAAATTTTTTTTTTCTTTTAAAGAGGAAAACTTGAAACCTAAACCCAATGGAAAGAGCGCAGTCATGTTGGGTGTCAGCGCCACCGTGTGGACATCTTGGGACAACCTGTGATTTGAGGACGACCTGTAGAGAGCTGCACCCCAAGATGGGTTGAGCAACAGGATAAATGTAAAGCAAACAGGAAAGTGTAAAGGGAAAAAACATAAAAGAAATGTTGAGAGAACTGGAACCTGTCCCCACATCCACTTTGGTGATCAGCCCAGACCCCGCCACACATGTGCACAGCTTGTGGTATGTTCATGTTTCACATGTGTGCGGTCACCTCACACATGGTGCTCTGCAACCATGCTTCCACGCAGTCGTTGCTTTGAATTCATTGTGATAATAAATGGTATTCATAATGGGATTTTTAATGTCTGTGTACTATTTTCCTCCATATCTGCACCGAAATTTGCTGGGGTGAGCCCTCCATTGTGTATATGGCTACAGAGGGAATCATGTCTCCCTAAAATCCATAGGCTGAAACCCTAACTCCCAAGGTGACTGCTCAGAGATGAAGCCTCGGGAGGCAAGTAAGGGGGCTGCTTACAGGAAACTGAGGCACTAATTAAGAAACAGAGGGGTCGGGCTGGTGGTGCAGCCCTGCTATCCAGCACTTTGGAAGGCTGAAACAGAAGAATTACAAGTTCAAGCTTGGCCTTGGTAACTTAGTGAGTTAGCAAGACTGTTGGGGCCCTCAGGGCCCGAGAGCCTCAGCATTGCTGACCTTGGCCAAGTTCCTTTCCACGAAGAAGCGTTTATTGTCTGAAATTTAAGTCAGGTGTTGTTTTGCTTGAAATTTGGATCAGGTGTTGAAACACGGGACTGTTCTGTTAACAAGCAGGAAGGCAAGGAGGGTATAAAAAGGAAGGCTGTAGAGAATAAAGCGTCTTTTGCAGCGTCCCTTGCAAGAGTTCAGTTTTCTTCAATCCGCACTCCCCCTCTCGTGTTCTCGTTGACTGACTGAGCAGGCTCAGTCACAAGACCCTGTCTCAAATGATAAAAAGGGGCTAGGGATGTAGCTCAGAGTGAAGGCTCCGGGTTCAGTCCTCAGCACCAGGAAGAAAGAGAGGAAAGAGGAAAAGAGGCCAGCCCCATGATGCCATTTCTATTTTTACCCATGTCTATCTGAATTTTTCCTTGGTTATCAATGTCACCCATCAAACACAGTAGCTTTAGCAACACCTGTGACTTTGTCATTAGAAATCACATGTACTAGGGCAGGGAGAATGATACAGCAGTTAAAATGCTTGCCTAGCAAGTTCAAGTTCAATTCGATTTCCAAGCACACATAAACTGGGCGCATGCCTGTAAGCCCAGCACTTGGGAGGCAGAGGCAGGAAGACTGCCATGAGTCCAAGGCTAGCCTGGACTACACAGTGAGTTCAAGACCAGCCTAGGTTATGGAGCAAGACCCTATTTCAAAAGGAAAGAAAGAAAGAAAGAAAGAAAGAAAGAAAGAAAGAAAGAAAAGAAAAAGAAAGAAATCACACATACTTATGAGACATGGTGATGGGCACCTGTATCTAGCACTCAGAAGTCACCTGTGGCCCAGACCTATAATCCCAGCCCTCTGGGAGGCTGAGGAAAGATCCCAAAAGTTCAAGCCCACCCTCACCTACTTAGCAACCTAGTGAGACCCTGTCTCAAAATTAAAAATAAAAAATGGTCTACAGATGTTGTTTAGTGTGAGGGCCCTGGGCTTGATCTCTAATACCGCCAGAAAGAAAGGATTTTTTTTTTTTTTAATGCTGAATTCTAGATGCTTAGCATGGTGTCAGGATTCAGAGAACTGAGGAACAGAAGGACCTGGGAGTCAGAGGACAGGGACGGTGGGCGAGCCGTACTAACTTGCACACATTACCCCCCAACCCAAGCCCTGCCCTTGCCTGCCTTGCCCAACACAGGCCAGCCACACCAGAGAACAGAAAAGGAGAAAGTTTATTGAAAACTATATACAGTTGGTCCAGCTCCTAGCACAGGCTGCAATTTGGTCCCTCCACACCCCAGGCAGTATCTCAGCCTCTGATGGGGGAACTGGAGCTGCAGACCCACCACATGGTGGACCTTTGAGAATTTATAATTCTAGATGACCTGGACATGACAGAGGACAGAGACCAGATTGCTGTCCTGACCTAGTCTCAGCCTGGAGCTGTCAACACTATTCTGAAACTTGGGCCCAAGCGAACTGAACTAGCCTGCCCAGGAGTCCTGGCTAATCCTCTTGCAGGAGGCCTAACGGGACAGAGAGGACGATCCCTCCCCATCCCTCCCCATGGGCCAGGCCACACTGGGTCCACCTGATACTGACTCCGGGGCCAGGATACCCGGAGTACTTCCAGAGCAAAAGACCTGGGGCTGAGAGGTGACTTTGGAGAAGTCACCATTCGGGGCTGCGACCAGAGCATCCTGGGGTGAGCCGCTGTAGGAGTAGTCTGCTTTATTGTGCATCACCAGCCGGTCATCCACGAAGTAGAAGCTGTCAGACTGCGTCTCATATGGGTGGCGGATCATCTCACTGACTGTAAGAGAGGCCAAGCAGGGCAACAGTCAAGAGCCTGAGCTCCTGGGACTTCAGGACCAGGGGGCAGGGATGGCTGAACCACCTGCTGAACTCTTCATCCTCTCAGATATTTCCCTGCAGCTGATATGGGAGCAGTGCCCACACAAGTGACCCAAGGTGAGAAGAAGGGGTCGGACTCCCAACACCCCGCCCTCCGCAGCATGGCCCCTCCCACAGGGCCCTGCACACGCACTCAGCTCCTCAGAGAGAGGGGGGAAGTCATAGATGTGTTCGCAGGTGTTCTTGCTGCTGGGGATGCAGAAGCCAAAGTGGAAGTCAAAGCTTTTGAGCAGCTGGTTGCGGAAGTAGTGCCTCTCGATCATGCGGAAGTTGTTGACAGGCTTATCCCCCACTGTGAACTCCACCCTGAGCAAGAAAAGGGGACGGGGCTGAGCCTGGTCTCCGTGTGTGCATGGATGTGTGGTACTGGGATGGAGCCCAGGGCCTTCACACTCAGCTACATCCCCAGCCCATTTCTTAGTTTTGATTTTTCAGACAGGTTCTCACTGCGTCACCCATGCTGGGCTCAAACTTGCGATCCTCCTGTCTCAGCCTCCCAAAGTGCTGGTATTACAGGCCTGCGCCACCAAGCCCAGCTAGTTCTGGTCTTGAAGCCAGCCAGCTGGGGTTCAGACAGAACTCAAAGCTCAGTAGGAATTCAGGAAAGGTTCCTCCCACCCTCTCCCTTACCCCAGCCCTCACCTCAGCCCAGTAACTCACGTGGCTCCCACCTGCCTCAGGCGAAGAAAGGCAGGCGTGAACTGGTAGCGGACAAAGCGCCCAGCGGACAAAGTGCGGCCCAGGTCCCGCAGGCTGATGGGCAACCGCTCTGCAATGTACCCCAGCTGGGCTCAGTGGGTTTCATGTTGGGACCCTTACCCACCCAGGGTTCCACCCAGGGCCCCTGTGTGGAGCAGTTAGGCTTTAGAATTTCGGCCAAATGGTGAATTCTAGGTCAGCAAGTTGTTAGTTTCCACTTGGGTTGCCAGGGCTACAAGATGCACACAGACACTGGCCCCTGGGACTGCAGTTCCCAGAGTGGCCGGCAGAGGGCGGGCTGGCAGGGTCTAAGGGGGCAGAATAGTCCTCCCAAGAGGCCCACCCACAGAAACACACAGCCCACCCCACAGCGCTTGAGCGCCTCTCCTGCCAGTGGCCCCTAGCCCACTCACCTGAGGGTGGGGGCTTCTTGATTTCAAAGAGGACAGTGCCTGAGTCCATGTCCCGGATCTTGAACCTGACGAAGTCAATGTTGTAGATATTCTCCTCGGGGGAGCACAGGTAGTCTAGGGGAGACAGGCAGCTGAGCAAGGAAGGACTCAAAGCCCTGCTGCAGCTCAGCTTTCCCTATGGGCAGTGCCTACCAGGAAGAGGGATTAAGCCCCTGACCCTGGAGCCCAGCCAGCATAAAGGAGCATCTCTCCTACAGGGGTCCCATGAGGGGTGAAAAGCCCCATTCTGGCGGCCTGTGAGAGTCAGGGAAGGGCAGGGCGGAAGGTAAAAGCCGAGGCCACCTCTCCCACCCTCTCCCTCCCACTCTGAAGCTGAGGGCCCTTATTCCAGCCTCTGCTCTGCCAGGCTGGGATGCCTCTGGGCCACACAGATCTCCAGGCTGGCGGGACGCTCCAGCACGAGAGGAAGAACATCTCTGCCTTTGGAAACCTTGCTCCAAAGTGAGTGGCCAAGCTCTGCCTTCCACTCCATCCCACGCTGACCCTGGCACTATGCATAAGTGTCAGAAAAGTGATCTTGAGGGGACTTTCCCCGATAGGGATGGTGCTGGGGCAGGTGACAACCCCTTCCCGTTCCTCCTTACTGCCCTTCTGCCCCCTCCTTTCCCTATAAGCAGCTTATGAAAGCCCAGCTCCCGTAAGCAGCTTAGCCAAAGCTCTGCTGACTCAAGGCCAGAGCCTCAGACACTGGGGAAGTGGGGACGGGGCCTAACACTGCTTCCATCCTGTTGATCTCCAAAAGGGAGGTAGTCTTAGCAAACACAGAAAACCCCTTTAGAGATCATGTACCAGGCTTGGCCCTGAGCCGATGGAGGAAGTACTCTCTGACTCACATAAAGAGGAGGATGGTTACGCCTGGAAAAGGGCATGGCAGGTGGATCAGGGTGTAGACGGGAGAGAGGAGAATCCTCAGGCTCACAAAGGGAACCAGAAATGCACTGGGCCCTGCCTGAGGAAACTGGGCAATCTACAGGGCCTGATCTAACACCCATGACCCTGGCAGCAGTAACTTCAAGTGCTCTGGGAGACAGAAGATGAGAAGCGTGGGATAAATAGGAAGAGCAGAGTCATGGGGGGAGGCTCCACTCCCATCAGGCTCCCATCCTCCTCCCCTGGCGGTCCACACAAGCCTGGAAGCCACCCTCCAGGCCCCCCTGGGCCACCTCCTATTCCCCTGCAGTAGGAAGAGGAAATGCATATAAAGTCATTTTCTCTTCCTCAGGCCGGCCTCTTCCCCCGGCCTGGGCAGCCACCTCTAGGAAGCCCTCTGGGCAGCACTTTGGCACCCTCGGCCCCAGCAGGAACTGCATCAGGCTTGGGAAGGGCCCTGAGCACTACTAGCCTATACACCAAGACCCAAGGTGGGGAAAAGAGTGGAACTGGAAGTGGGAAGCTCCTTCTTCCCCCTGTATACTCCTGTACACACACAACTTCTTTTCACAGAAAATAAGCATCTGTGCAAAGGCATATAAAGAAAGTGCCACGGAGGACACAGAGGCAGAAGAGGGAAGGACTGGGAACAGGACCCTAGCTGAACCACATCCCAGCTCCTGATAAGGTCCTCTCCTCTTTCCTTATTCCCAATGTTGGGAGCCTATCTTTACTTTGGGAATAATTTCTTAAGTCTTGTCCTGTTTCTCAGCCAGTCAACCCCTCCCTCTGTCCTTAGAGATAAGTGAGAGCTATCTGGGCCCAGTGGCATAGGCCTGTAATCCTAGAACTTTGGGACACAGAGATAGGAGGATTCCAAGTTTGGCAACTTAGTGACTTAGTGAGACCCTGTTTCAAAATCAAAAATAGGAGCTAGAGGAAAAACACGGCAGTTACAGAGCCTGCCTAGCAACTGCCAGGCCCTGAGTTCGATTCCCCAGCACCACGTAAGCTGGGTGTGGTGATGCACACCTGTAATCCTGGCACTAGGGAGATTTAGGCGCAAAGACTACAGCGAGTTCAGGGCCAAATATAAGTAGTGGGCTAGGAATGTAGTTCAGTGTGGAGGCAACCAGGTTCTGTCCCTGGTACCGAGGTGGGGGGGGGGGGGGACAGAGAGAGAGGAAGGGAAAGGAAAGGAAGGGGAAGGAAAAAGGAGGGGCCCAGGGCATGTCTATGGCTCTGAACAGTACAACTATTCCCTTTCTCCTGAGGGCCTAGGTCAGGTCAAAGTAAGGGGCAGAGTGTCTGAGGGCTTAGCAAATGACTGCTCCCTTCCTCTCAGCTACAAATAGCTTTCTAAACCGGATTCAGAGCTCATAATCCAGGAACAGCAAACCTCAGGCCTGTGTGATTAGGGTCAGAAGACACCAGGCAAGAGGGATCAAGATGGAAAGCCTTGGATCTATTATCAAATCCTGAATAGGAAATGGCACCCGTGAGGGCCCTCCCCCTACTCACCCCTCACAGATGCCTCATCTATAAGGGCTAGGAGTATCTCTCAAATTAGAAAACACATTTTTTACTTCACCTTTTAGCTGCAAAATAAGCTCCACAAGTTACCCATAACCAAGAAAAATACAGCCCAACTAGCTCCAATATCAGCTTGGTCCAGAGTCCTCCCTTGCCTGCTTGAGCAAGGAAGCTCAACGATCTGGGGACCCAGCCAAGAATGGCTGCTGCCTAGCCCAGACAGCAAAGAGGCCCCCAGGGACCCTGATGCACAGGCTTGGGCTTGCCATAAGGGTCTATTCCACCTCCCTGCCTGAAAGCGCCTGAGCTCTGTGGCTCCCGCAGCCACAGGGCTCAGGTCCACTCTCCTATTCACTCCAGCCCCAGAGTTTGCTCTCATAAAGGAAGTTTGTACCTGACAGGGAGCCCCATGTTTGCAATCACCGCACTCTAGGAGTCTGGGGCAGGAAGATTCCAAGTTCGAGCCCAGACAGGATAATCTCGTGATTTAGTGAGACCCTGCCTCAAAGTAAAACAAACATGAGTGGGGATGTAGCTCAGTGAGAAGGTCCTGGGCTCAACCCTTAGTACCAAATGGGGAAAAAGGAGCCTGAGCAGGTTGCTGGGGAACAATGCCAAGGTAGAAGGTCACTGTCTCTCCAAATATCTCCCTTTTTTGAGACTTGGCCAAGCCTCTGATATGAGGCTTCCCAGGCCTTGTTTCCTGTCTATGATGACTCCTGCCTCTGCTCTGAAGAAGTCTGCCTCCGGGCTGACCAGCCTTGTGGAGAAACCCTATACTACAGACAAGAGCCCATTTTACAGAGCATACATAGTATGCCTCACACTAGACAAAGTCTGAGAACTTACTTTCTCGGTAACCTCAAGAGGAAGGTGTCATTATTCCCCTTTAAAGACGAAACCTACCGGGATTAAGTTGCACGCCCAAGGTCACAGTCAATTGGCAGTCCAGTTCAGAAACTGAACCACCGTGGAGAATAGACTTCCCTCAACGAGAGAAGCCCCAAACAGGGTGGGTCCCAGTCCCTGTGGGGAGTGGGGATTAACTCACAAACCCCACAGCCAACATGCTGATGATGCTTCCTTTCCTGGGAAAGAGGTGGCCTCAGACTTTTGGGGAACCCAGGGTGGGGGCAGACCTGAGGGTCTTAATCCCTCCCTAACTAATTCAGCTTCCTATGGCCTCCGGGGTGGGGGCTGAGGACAATCTGCTCTCAGCCCCCCTTACTGCTCACGGGCCTCAAAGGGCTCTGAAGATTCCAAGAGAAAACAGTTACAGTCGCAGCTGCTGCCCCACCTCCACCATGGGAAAAGGGGTGGGCCCCTCAAAAAAGGAGTGCGGTGAAAGTGAACCTCTGAAGGGAGAGAAGGGGCACACAGGAACATAAGGGAAGGAGGGACAGACAGACCTCACGCTTGAAGGCAGCAGCGAGAGGAGCGGAGCGGAGGACCGGGTGGGGGAGGGGAGGAGGGGAAGGGCGGGAAAGGGGGCTCTTCCTCCGGTCCTGGGGCGCCGCTCCCCGGCCAGTGCTCACCGCCCGTGATCCGCTGCAGCCCCAGCACATCCTCCGGCCCGATGGGCTGCTTCCCCTGCAGCGGTCCCATCCAGGGCCCCGGTCCAGCCTCTGCCTCCGACTCGGACCCGGATTCAGATTCCGCCTGTGGCTCCGATGTGCGCTTCACACTCGGGCCCACGTCCGAAGACCCTGGAGCGGGTTCCGCCCCCCCACCGTGGCCCTTCTTCACCTTCATGGCCTCGCCGGGGCCGCGGCTCGAAGATACAGCAGCGGCCGCTGCCTGCGCCGGCTGGAACCCGGGGAAGCGGGAGCGACTGCAGCCCCGCCCCCGGCTGGGCCCAGGTGGCGCCCCGGCCCGGCCCCGCCCCAGAGGCGGGCCCACACTAGCCCCGCCCACCACCCCTGACAGAAGGCAGCCGAAAGGACAGGGCACCGACTACTCTGACCGTCTTTCATGGGTGATACCTTTTCAGTAATATGGGGGGTTCTGATTGACTCTCCTCTTAACTCCTGAGTTCCTGCCTCAGGATCTGCACAGGATATTCTTGTGGGGTCCTCCTCTCCAGGTCTTAGCACATATCTCATGTGGCAAAGGCCCTCCTAGTATGAAGTACATCCGCCCAGGTACCTTCTGACAGCCTGTTTTCCCTTCCTAATGCATTTTGTGAAATTATTATTTCGTTGCTGTTGTTCACTGACTTACCCTTCAAAGATCAGCTCAGTGAAAAAAGAGATCTTTTCTAGTTAGGGAGCTAAGACCCCAGCCCCTGTACAGTGCTTCCTGTAACTAGTACTCAGTATTTTTTTCTTAATTGATGAATGAGTTGGTATGCAAGGGATGTCACTAGAACAATCTGTTATCTCCAACTCCAGCTAAAAAGCAGATGTTAACAGCCATGGAACACCCAGAACATGCGGAGGGGCCACAACACAAGCACTCAGACATCCCAGGGGCCTGCAGGGCAGACACAGGTGGACTGGTGAACACAGGCTGATACCAGGAGGCTGTTAATTACCAATGAATAAAAGAAAAAACTATGCTCATACTTCATATCATTCCAGTTCAGATTCCACAGGGTTTATTAAGAGCCTAAGATAAAATCTCTAATGCATGCCCAACACTTTCACATGCTTATCACATTTAATCTTCTCAACCACCTCACGAGGGACGTATCAATCAGTACCACTGAAAAAAAGAAAATTGAGGTTTAGAGAAACTGGGCAACTTTTCCAAAGCTACACATTCAGTAAGGGCAGAAGCAAGGACAGGAATTCAAACCCGTGGGATTCCAAGCCCAGACCTTCACCCACACACCATACAATCTCTCTGAAAGGATGAAAGGAACCCCTGCCACGCATGTTGCACCAGGCCCAGAGCTGCTGCCTCCTAGACTCAAGCTGTCTCCAACAAGTGAAGCCAGCAAGGAGTGAGGGGAGTAAGGGAGAAGATCCCAGAGATGACCTCCCCCAGAGGTTAGGAGGAGGCAAGGAGCAGCAGGAGCTATCTTCCAACCCAGGGCTTTCCACTAGCACTCCCTCTTGGAGCAAGAGTGGGCTCTATAGGAGAGGTCCAAAGTACAAACTGTTTCTGCTCCACAGAGAGATACACCAGGGCTGTCAAGTTCAAGCCAAAGGAGACCCAGAGGATAGGCCTTTTGAGGCCCCTGGGAGTAAGAGTGGGGGACCCAAGTCAGATGAATGGGGAGGGAAGGAAATATGAACCCATCTTGAGTGCTGTAGTCCAGGTGCTGGAGAACCAACCAAAGAGACTGGGGACAAATAAGTCATCCCTCACAGGCCTCATTTATGTCCCTCCCCCCTTGGGCAGAAGGAAAACTTCCTGCTGACATGCTGTGCCGCTCAGTCTATTTTCTCAGGCTTTTTCCAGGACTTGCGAGTCTCCAGGAAGATCTTAACCAGGGATAGGAGGATGGGCACAGCCATAGGCAGGAAGAGTGGGATGTAGATGGCAAATTTCTGGTCATCAGGGAAATAGAGGAGGTGGAGGAGTGAAGGGTCAAAAAAGGCACGCTCAGAGGATGTCACAGCTTCCTGGCTGGCAAGGAAGGCAGATGACAGGTGACCAGAGGACAACTCCTCTGCTGCCTTTTGGACTGCAGCTACAGCCTTGTATACCTAGAAGGGAAGGGAGTAAGAATTACCGACACATCCTAGCCCTTGGTGGTGGTGGGAGGAGGGGTGGGTACTGAGTCTTCCTGTGCCTTCCATGCATCAGGAAGGCTGTCAGTTCATCCAGATTATATGGAGGTCAGCCTAAAATGGATATGGCTTATTTTCTGAGGACTGACCTGAAACCTTCATTCACTCTCATCTAGACTCCTGCTGGGGAGCTAGGAAGCCTGGGGCATTTAAGGATGGAATGTTCCCACAGACCCAGACCTCCACTGGCCACTCCAATTTAGGACACAGAATCCACCCCCCACACACTTACCTCAGATGCCACATCATCTTTGATGACAATGTTGCTGATCTTGCCCAGAAGCTGGGCCAAGGAGGTGAGAGTGGTGGTGGCTGTGGCCAGGTTCTCCACTGACCGAGCCCAAAGCAACCGGTCCAGTTCCCAGGTCATTAACCCTTCCCTCTTAGGCCCCGAAAGCAGGCATTTTGGAGGTACCTGGGGATGAGCAATCCCAAAGAGTAGCCTGTAGAAAGAAAGAGCAAAGAAGATCAAAGTTTTTCAGACCGGAGGGTGGGAGATAATAGCTAAGATTCCTGAAATATCTGCCTTAACCCAGTGATTTTCACTGAGGACAAGACAGGGATAGAGAGGAACACAAAGCAATCCAAAGCCCCCAAAGCCCGCATTAACCGGGGTCCTTTTTTACCTGGTCCTATATTGGACTTTCAAGATCTTCTTTAAAAAACATTCCATGACTATAGTATTTCTAACAACAACTTAGTTTAAACGTGTCTTTCCATCTTTGGACAAATGAGGCCAATGGGACTGAGTTAAGAGACATTCAAGAACCATCTCAAACAAGGTATTTATGCTGGGCCTGTCTAAGGCGACACTTAAGTTTCTTAAGCATCCCTATTTAGTTCCTTAGTTCCATGAATTTCTTTTTCTGAAAAATAGGTTTGATCAGCCACTAGTCCTTAGAAGAAGAATGAAGCAATCCTTGGAAACCTTTCTTCATTTTCCTGGGACTCCAGAAACAGGTAAGATAACCCCAGCATATAAGACTTCATTCTGCTGTGCAAGACCCTGTAGAAGCAAGGAAACTGGCCACATTCTAGGAGGCCACGTCCTGAAGTAGATCACCCAGGACCTCACCTCAGCTGAGCCAGGAACACCTCCATCACGTGCACCATGTCCACATCAACTCTCACTGGTAGCCTCGAGGCATTATAGGCTTTTGGGTCAACATTATATACCTGAAGGATAAGGAAAGAGGTTGCCATAACATCACACTATACAACGCATAGCTTTGTCTTTGGCATTCTGGAGGCCATGAGAGAAAAAGGTGCATATTCTGTATTCTCTAAAGCCTACATACCCTGTGGCATCATTAATAATTTCTTTTAGTATCTTTTATTTTTTTCGCAAGGTACAGAATAACGAGTCTTTATTTAGAAACAAAAGACAGGGGCTGGTAGTCAGGAGTTAAAGCACCTGCCTGGCAAGCTCAAGACCCTGGGTTCGATTCCCCAGCACCACATAAACCTGGTGTGGTAGTACATGCCTGTAATCCCAGCACTCAGGAGACTGAGGCAGAACTCCCAGTAGTAGTTCAAGGTCAGCCTAGGCTCCATAGTGAGTTCAGGACTAGCCTGGACGACAGAATGAACAGGAACCACAACAAGGGAAGTTAAAAAAACATTTTTTTTTTTTTAAGAGAAGGAAAAAAAGAGAGGCTGGAGAAATGACTCAGTGGTTAAAGTGCTTGCATAGCAAGCACTAAATACCTGAGCTCAATTCCCCAGCACCATATAAGCTGGGCTGGTGGTACACACATGTAATCCATCACTTGGGAGGCTGAGATGGGAGGATTGCCACGAGTCCAAGACTAGCCTGGCGACATATTGAGTTCAGGACCATCCTGGCCTAGAGTGAGACCCTGTCTCAAAAGAGAGAGACACACAGAGGTGGGGGGGATAAAGGCTCCCACTACCTGGTAGGGGGGTCCCAAGAGCCCCCTCTTTTAGTATCTTTATGAAAAACTTTTAAGTATATTGTCTTATACCCCCTCCTCAAAAGTCCTATAAAATAAAATTTTTATAACATTTCAGAGTACCTACTCAGGAGAAGCTCCCACTCTTAGAGGGGAGATAAGGTTCCCAACCTTACAAGACACCCACAGGGACCCAAGATCTAAAATGGACACAGAGTCAAAGTAAGAAAACACTGACAGAAATGAACAAACAGCAGGGCTGAACAGAGGAGGGCATAAGCGACAGCACTCTCACCTCCCTGGTGCTACCCCTTCCCGACAAGCAAAGCCATGGAGGGCTGACCCCAGAGAAAAGGCAAGGAGATTTCTAGGAACATCTGTTTATTCCTGAAGCTTGGGTTGTGGGCTCTGCACAGTGATTATTACCATAATGCCACCCCAGCGAGGACTGTGGAAGGCATTGGTGGCCACTGGAGCCCCATCTTTGTCCTGAATGTATAGGGGAGAATGGGCAAGCTCAGGTACATACAGTAGAAAATTGAGCACAGGATACAGGGAGGCAGCACTGGATCCTGTGGTACAAAGAGAAAGACAGTTAGGATACCAACAGATGTTGGACCTACAGCTCAGCTCCAGGTTAGTTTCTAACTTGCTGGTCACTTACTGACACTCATGTCCTGGACTGATAATCACTAGGACATTCTCCTGAGTGTCTGTGGTAAAGGATCTTTGAGCGTCTTACCAGATGTGCCACAGAGATGGAGTACATTCCTTCCACCAAACGCCTCTGGACAATCTTCCCCCAGACTGAGCCAGTTCTCTTGGCCACTATACTAACAATGTACCCTATTACTATAACTAACTTTGCTAGACAGCAAGACTCTGTTTCAAAAAAAAAAAATACTATAACTAACTTTAAGTGTAAATATGATCGCATGGCAGCACCCTGCTATCATTCCATGGCTAGTCATTCGTATTAAGTTGAAATTCAAGCCCTTTTAACATGATCCCCAAAGATGGGACTGCTCTGCCCATCTCATCTTGCATTACTCATTCACTTTCAGCCACATTAAACTATGCTGAGCTCCCTGATTTCTGCTTACTCTTCTACTCTAAGCTCCTCAGTCCCTTTGCCTGAACTGCCCTCCACCTCTGTACCAAGAACTGCCAAAACAGTGCTTCAACCAGTGTAGTGAATGAGTGAGAACACGAATGTAGGAAGAATTTGCTTAGGCTTAACCCTTGGTTCACCCTGGCCTACCTCTAGTGCCCGAAGTTACACAACTAGTGATACGTTCACTTTGGTCTGCCTGTATAACACTTCCTGCCCACACCTACTTCCCAGGCTCCACCCCAAAATAAGAAACAATAACCCTACCTACAAGGTTCCTTCACCTAAGTCAGCAGAACTATCTATTCTACTTCTGCTTTCATGTATCTTTGGTGCCGTTTCTACACATGACTAGATGGCTTTCAAACAGGGAGAACCAAGCTAGACATTTGTCAAAGTACTGGGAAGTAGACGAAGTGTGGCGGCACACACCTACAATCCCAGCTGCTGTGGAAGGTGAGGCGAAAGGACTACAAGTCCTAGGCCAGTATGAGCAACCTAGTAAAACCCTGTCTCAAATTTTAAAAAGGGTTAAGGATACAGAGTGCCACTTCCCTGGGTTCAATCCCTAGTATTAAAAAAAAAAATGCTAGGAATCATGTTTAATAAATGATTTTGGAGGAGCTGGAGGAATGGCTCAGCGGTTAAGGTACTTGCCCAGCAAGCGCTAAATCAAGCACTAAATCAGGCACTAAGTACCAGAGTTCAATTCTCCAGCACCACATGAGCTGGGCGTGGTGGTGCACGCCTGCAATCCCAGCACTCAGGAGGCAGAGGATTGCCATGAGTCCAAGGCCAGTCTGGGCTATAGTGAGTTCAGGACCAGCCTAGGCTGCAATAAATAAATAAATAAGACTTTGGAGGGGCTAGAGGAATAGCACAGCAGTTACAGCACTTGCATAGCAAGTATAAGCCCTTTAGGTTCAATTCCGCAGCACCACATAAGCTGGGCATGGTGGCACACACCTGTGATCCCAGCATTTGGGAAACTGAAGCAGATGGATTGCCATGTATGTGTTCAATAGTGAGTTCAGGACCAATCTGGACCACACAGTAAGATCCTGCCTCAGTAAATAAATACATATATATATATTTATATACACATAAATAAATGTTACTATGGATAAGATGAATATAAAGATATCAACAGAGAACATGAAAAAGGAACCCTACTCTCCTTAGCCCCTTCAGTCAACCCAATATGAGAATCATCACTATGTTGTACGAACTGTCCCCAGCCCCAGCTGTGCCTTCAGGATCCTTCCTTGGCTGGGCAGAAAAACCCCTGTCCACAGGAGCTCACCCAGTCTGGACTCCACTGGGTTGATTACATGGGGGAGGCTTTGTAGAGCCAAGTAGTAGCTGGATGAGGCTGGGTCGAAGCGGGGGTTTACCCCTAGCATTGCGTAGTACAGGATCTGTGGAAACAAGAAGCGGAGGTTATTTTGTGCATTGATTTATAGCCCACTTTCTCTGAGAACATTTGAGATGCCTTAAAATGATAAAATCAGGACAAGGTAAAATATAAAGTCATGGCTGAGAAAAAATAGATCCAGGAAAAATAAATAAGCCAATGATGAAGTCAATATACTAAATACATGCTTTGAAAACCACATTGTTTACCAGGTTTCCTAACAGCCTAAACAAGGAAACAAAGAACAACAAAATTCAGTGTGTCCAAGATTAGGTCAAGCTAGTTATTCAGAAGCAACTACTCCCACTACCAAGACCTGATAAACATTTCTCTCACATTTTTCCTTAAAGGACATGGTGTGATACAGAAAGGGACATTCCTCACATCTTTATTGTTACTACAATCACATTATTTCAGGAAGCTTTTTAAAATAAATTCCTTAAGGATGGGTGATGGCACTGATATCTAAGCAGAGCCGCTGAAGGGGGTTCTAGAGAGCCACAAGGATCTGGTTTATTAATATGCACTGACAGAACTCCCTGAGCTGGACACCAGGAGAAAGCAAAGATCCAGGACCTGCCCTCAAGTGACAGGCGAACACAGATAGCTCCCCCCCAGTACCCACCCCAATGACACTAGCATGCTTGTGTACATGCAGGCAACTCCCAACAAGTCAGCAAGCTCTCAGGATGGAAGAACAGGTACATCTGTAAACACTATGTATGTATGGAGTTTGAAAGAGAATTTTTTTTGAGATAGGGCCTCACTCCAAGTCTTACCTGAGAATCCACAGAGAAGTTGCCAGCAGCACTGAGGGCATTCAGGAAGGGCTGCACATAGCGCCGGACAGCCCCCTCAATGTCCCAGTGGACATCATGGGACTTGGGGTCTGGGTTGAGTAAACTGAAGGTGATCTCATAGCCTACAGAAACACAAATTAGGGAGTCAGCAACTCCTATGGATCAAAGAAGAGAGACAGCTTGTGCCACTAGCTAAGCTGAACTTGTCCCTCCTCTAGAATGAGCTGACAGCAATCACTGAACCAAAGGGAGGATATACAACTAGGCTGAGGAACACTGAGTGCCCTAAGACACAGCGGAAACCACAGAAGAAAGCAGTAAGGAACTCGCATGTAGATTCTCCCCCCGGCTCCACATAATTAATTCTGTCCTCATACTGCAAAGCCTGGTGCCCTACCCAAGCTGGACTTGAGAGGCCGCCTCTTATCAGAGCTCCACTTGTCCTCTGGGAGGTGGTCAGCCAGAGCAGCAGCAAGCACATCCTCAGTCAATGACATGGCCTGGGCTACCTGGACTATGCGGCGGCCAATGATGTTAAAGGCTTCCCGGTGCATTATTCCCCGCACAACTGCTGTTCTCTCAGGTCCAATGTAGCTCATCATGTACTGAGAGACAAGAAAGGGACAGAATGCCCACGGCTCAGTAAAGAAAACAATAAGGCATGCTGGCTCCCGTCTTTGAGAATGTGGCCTTCTGTCGCTGACCAAAGGCTAGCATAGCGACCTATTAAGTCTGCATTTCTGAGCTGTAAACATAGAAGTATTCTCATATATTTCGTTTCCCTTCTCTCTCCTAGCAAACACAGGTCACACAACATCTAGATCTGCAGGGGCTAGTAAAATGGGGAAGCACAAATCAAGAAATAGTACACTGGAAAAAAAGAGCAGAATTAACAAATAACCATACAACTTGATCCACAGAGTGGCAAAGAGGCAAAATATTTACAATATCATTATATCTAACAGTGAAAAGCTAGAAATAAACTAAATTTCTATTGGTCAACAAAACAGATTTTTTTTTGTTTGTTTCTTTATTCAATGAAACAGACTCAACTACGGTGTGTGACCTAGGCTGGTCCTGAACTCACTATGAAGCCCAGGCTGGCCATGGACTCCCGGCAATCCTCCTGCCTTAGCCACCCAAGTGCTGGGAAAGTGCTGGGAAATTGCTGGGATTACAGGCATGCACCACCTCACCCAGTTTACATGGTGCTGGGGAATTGAACTCAGGTACTTAGCGCTTGACTTAGCACCTGCTAGACAAACAAGCGCATTACCCGCTGAGCCATTCCTCCAGCAGCTATTAAAATTAAAATACCACTGCAGCACTGTGGTATTATACCACTTTTATAAATTCAAAATTATGTAAAATTAAGTATATTATTGGCTTAGATGGTGAAAGTAACTGTTTAACAAATATACAGCTTATAGACCTGTATTTGAACTCTTTAAGGAAAGAAAGAAAATGCTATTCAGTAAATATGATCACCTGAGGCTAAAAAGGAGCAAGCCACAACCATGGAGATCACAGGCTGCAGCTTTATACCATTACATTGAAATTTGCAGGCTGGGGTGGGTACATAGATGTTCGTTAAAATTTTCTTTCTTCTTTTTATAAGACTTAAACATTTCATTATAAATTCAAGAACAAATGGTAGGCAGCCTTCTGTTCCAAACATAAAAAGGTCAGTGTAGCCAAGAGTGGTAGCACACACCTGTAATCTGGCCCTCTGGGAGGCTTTAACTGGAGGACCACAAGTCTGAGTACAGCCTAGGCAACTCAACAAGTTCAAGATGAAAGTTTTGTGTTTTTTAAGGAAACTAGAAATGATGATGATATAATATTTATATGCACCAATTCAAGTTAAATGTAACTTTTTTCTTGAGAAAGGGTCTCACTCCGTAGTCCAAGCTGGTCCTAAATTCACTACATAGCCCAGGCCTTGAACTAATGGCAAATCTTCTGCCTCAGCCTCCCAAGTGCTGGGATTACAGGCGCGTGCCACCACACCTGGTTTGTGTGATGCTGGGGATTCGAACCCAAGGTCTTGAGCTTGCTAGGCAGGTGCTTTAACTACTGAGCTATTCCTCCCCTTTTTTGACGACAGAGGTGATTAAGGCCAGGGCCTTCTTCACACTGAGCTACATCCCCAACCCATCTTTATTTTTGATACTGAAATACAGTCTCGCTAAGTTGCTCAATTGTCTGAGCTGGGCTCAAACTTGCGATACTCTTGCCTCAGCCTCCCACAGTGCTGGAATTACTGGCCTGTGCTATCAAAACTAGGAGAATGTTAATTATTATGTATCACAAATATATACTAATAAAAAGAATAATCTGGGAAAATTTTTAAATTTCAAAATTAAAAAATACTTATAAACCAGGCATGGGAGGGCACATCTGTAATCCCAGAACTTAGGAGGCTGAGGCAGAAAGATTGCCGTGAATGTGGGGCCAATGTGGGCTACACAGTAAGTTCCACACCAGCCTGGACTACAGAGCAAAACATTGCCTCAAAAATAAATAAATAAATAAATATATACATACATTTTAAAAGGTCTGGGAATGTAGGTCAATGAAAAGGCCCTAGATTCAATCCCCAATACTGGGGGGGGAGGGGGGGGAGTCAATATATCAACTGTATTACCACCACATGCCATTCACCCACTTTTTTTTTCCAATTTTGATTTTTTTTACCTTTTCTTGTGGTACTCAGACTGAACCCAGGAGTACTCTACCACTGAAATATATCCCCAGTTCTTTTTACTTTGAGATAAATTAGTCTCCCTAAAATGCCCAGTCAGACTTTAAAAATTATAATCCTCCTTCCTTGGCCTCCTGAGTAAATGGGATTATATGCATGTACCACTACACGCAGCTTTTTTTCCATTTTAAATGGTCATTAGCATTTTAACCACATACAAATCTTGAATAGGAGATACACATAGTACTGCTACACGAATGAGGTGACCAGGCTGACAGAAGAGCTCAGTGGTTAAAACACTCGTAGTACTCAGCATGTGTAAGGCCCTGGGTTCAATTCCCCAGCACCACATAAAGATTAGCCAGGCATAGCAGCTCATGCCTGTAATCCCAGCGTTCAGGAGACAGAGGCAAGACGACTGCTGTGAGTTTGAGGCCAGCTTGGGCCTCACAGTGAGTTCAGGATCAGCTCCAGCTACAAAGCAAGACCCTGTCTCAAAAATAAATAAATAAATAAAAGAATGAGCTGATCTAAGAAAGAATAAACTAAAGGGAAAATGCAAAACCACAGCCACTCTACTTACCCTACCTGTGGAAGAAGTGTGGAGTGTTCAGAGATCACATACACGATCAGAGAGCCCTCTGCTTGCTCTTCGGGCTGAGCTAACCTGGCTTCTGCCTCTGGGAACAAGAGCAGGTGGTATACCATTTCATCTCATCCAGGCCCCACAAAATGCCCAGGCTACCTCTCCACTCACACTCAGCCAAGTCTGGAAAAGCTAGTTTAGCTCTCTGGCCTTCAGTGGTCCAGGCTGAAACCCTAAGTACCACATTCCCAGCTTCTCCAGAGAGGGTTTGAACGTAAGACAAAGCTTCCAAATTATAATTAGAGATGAGAAGGAAAAAAGGGGCCACTTGTCAAAATCACCACTCCCATACCTTGCACGCTGCCCACTGACAGGGCCTCTTCCTCATGGTCCAAAGCCCTCCGATAGGCCTTCTGGAAGCGGCACTTGATTTTCATTTTGTCTGGAGGAAAAGAAAACATCACGATGGCAAACACAAGCATCAAATAATACCCTCCTCCCCAGCCTTAACAATGCCCCATGTCTGAGGACACTAAGACGGTTGTTTGCAGGGAATGATCACGCACCAAGCAGTTACAGTCAACTCTAATTATTTTTGCATAGATGACAGCAAACACATGATAGTCCCAACTCTTGTCTGTGCCTCTCTGTATGCTGGCCCATCCGCCTGAAATACCTTTGCACTAGTGAGTCACCTTCTGGCACATATTTTATTTTTTCATTGTCTATTCTCTTCACCTGTTTTGTTCACTGCTCTAACAATCAGACTAGTATCCTGGGGCTGGAGGAATGGTACAGTGGTTAAAGCACCTGCCTAACAAGCATAAGGACCCAAGTTCGATTCCCCAGCACCACATGAAGCCAGGCATGGTGGCACATGCCTGTAATCCCAGCACTTGGGAAGCTGAGGTAGGAGGATTGCTGTGAGTCCAAGGACAGCCTGGGCTCCACAGTGAGTTCAGGACCAGCGTGGACTACAGAGCGAGACCCTATCTCAAAAAAAGACTAGTATCTAGATAGGTACTAAAAAGAATTTTGGATAAATGAATAAGCCTGTTACTATTTATAGTTAACATATAAGGAAACTAAGGGGGCTTGCGGAATGGTACAGCAACTCAGGAGGCTGAGGCAGGAGGACTGCAGTGAGTCCAAGGCCAGCCTGGGCGACATAGTGAATTCAGGACCAGCCTGGGCTACAGAATGAGAACCTGTCTCAAAAAGAAAAAAAAAAAGGAAAAAAAAAAAAAAAAGGAAACAAAGACTTAGAGAAGTTAGTGACCTAACTCAAACTAACAAGTAAGCAGCAGAACATGACCTGAATCCAGCCCTCTCATACGATATGCCACGCTCTTGGTCACTCCTCTACTATCTCCACAATACACCCATATTAATAAAGACTTGGTAAATATGAAAAAGTTCATGATGGAGCTGGGTCTGGTGACAACAGGCTTGTAATTTCAGTAGTGTGGAAGTTCTGGAAGCAGATGCAGGAGGATCACAAATTCAAGTCTATCTAGCTTGAGCAACACAGAGAAACCTGATATCCAAAAAAAAAAAAAAAAAAATCAGGCTGAAGATATAACTCAGTGCAAAGACCCTGTACCTTAAAAGAAAGAAAGAGGAGGAAAAGAAAAGAAAAGAAAAGAAAAGAAAGAGGCTGGAGGAATGGAACAGCAATTAAAGCGCTTGCCTAGCAAGCAAAAGGCCCTGGATTTAATTCCCCTGTACCACATACAGCTGGGCATGGTGGCATATGCCTGTAATCCCAGTACTCAGTAGCCTGAGGCAGGAGGATTGCCAAGTCCAACACTAGCTGGGGCTCCACAGTGAGTTCAGGGCCATCCTGAGCTACAGAGAGACCCTGTCTCAAAAAAAAAAAAAAAAAAAAAAAACATAATGAACTAAAAATAAACTGCAAACATGTAAGGTAGGATACAATTTTTGTTTAGAGAAATTAAGTGTACATTTGAACTATAGGAAATATGATTTTTTTCTTTTTTTTTTGAGACAGGGCCTCACTCTGTGGTCCAGGCTGGTCCTAAACTCACTATGTAGCCCAGGCTGGCCTTGTACTCAAGGCAATCCTTCAGTCTCAGCCTCAAGTGCTGGGATTACAGGCGTGCGCCACCACACCCAGCTTATGTGGTGCTGGGGAATCGAACTAGGGTACTTAACGCTTGCTAGGCAAGCACTTTAACCACTGAGCCATTCCTCCAGCCCATGAAATATGATTTTTAAAAAATGTCTCAATGTAGCTCAGGCATAGTGGCATGCACCTATAACCTCAGCAATTGGGAGGCTGAGGCAGGAAGACTGTAAATTCAAGGCCACCAGGAATACATAAGGAGACTCTTATCTCAAAAAAATTTTTTAATCTTTATTGAGATTAAAGAGGGGCTGGGGCATGGCTCAGTGACTAAGGCATTTTCTATCTGCAAGGCCCTGGGTTCAATTCCCCAGTACCACATAAAAACTAGCACACACTTGTAATCTCAGCACTTCAGAGGCAAAGGCAGGAGGACTGCAATGAGCTTGAGGCCAGCCTGGGATATATATAGTGAGTTCTGGACTAAAGAGTGAGACCTGTCTTAAAAAAAAAAACCCACTAAAATTAAAGAGCTAGAAAGTAAAAGGCACACAAGCTGGTCATGGTCTGGACTCATCCTGGTATGTCCAGTCATTCCATGTTTTACTTTATACTCTGCTAAGGTAAAGCTACTCACTGATCCCTAATATGATGACTTGTGCCTTGGTGCTTTCACACAGGAGAAAGAGTTCGTGGGTTAAAAGCTTGAATACTAGAATCAATTAGACCTGGATTTAATCCCACCTTCCTCTCTTACAGTGAAATCTTGGACTCTCTTAAATTTCAGTTTTTTCATTTATAAAATGGGGGTAATGGAGGAATAACACAGTGATTAGAGCACCTGCCTAGCAAACACAAGGCCATGAGTTTGATTCCTCAGTACCACATAAAGCAGGTGTGGCACGGTGGTGCATGCCTGCAATACCAGCACTTGGGAGGCTGAGGCAGGAGAACTGGTGAGTGTGAGGCTGGCCTGGGCTACATGGTGATTTCAGAATTAGCCTGGACTAAGGAAGGAGACTCTGTCCTTAATAAAAGATAATAAAAAGATAGAAGAAGAAGAAAAATAGAGGTCATAAAGGATTAGATGAAGCATGGCACATGACAATAACTAATACTAGTTATTCGACTATACTACTCACACTATTCCCTTTGCCTAGAATTCTCTCTCCATTTAACCTAATTTCATACACATTCTTTAAAAAATTTAACTTAAAAATTACATTACTAAGCCAGGCATAGTGGTGCATGCCTGTAATCCCAGCACTCAGGAGGCTGAGGAAGGATGATTGCCATGAGTTTGAGACCAGCCTAGGCTACATACTGAGCTCAAGACCAGCCTGGATTACAATTATATTAATCAAATCTTCTCTGCCTCTTTTCCTTAGATAGTTAAATGTTATCCCTGATTCTTGTATACTTCTACAGTAATTTTACCAAGGTGTCTTTCTTCCTTACCCATTTTTTAAAAAATACTGGGTATTTAGTTTATTGGAGCACTTGTGTAGTATGTATGCACCCTGGGTTTACTCCCAGGCATCAAAACAACAAAACCGAAACCAAAATGACATTCTTTAAAACAAGTAATGCCTCTCACCCTGCCCTGTCCCCCTCCTTAACCATGTTTTTTTGTTTTGTTTTTGTTTTTTTTGGACAGAGTTTTGCTCTGTAGTCCAGGTTGGTCCTAAACTCACTCCATATCCCAGAAGTGAGCCTTGCACGTGCTAGGCAAGTGCTTTATCTACTGAACTATGTCCTTTCCCCAACACTGAAGTTGAGAACATTATTAGTTTCTTATCCCCAAATTCCTGATATCTAAGGAAAGGGTCCAACAGTAAAGTATTTCATTTTAAACTGAGTATGTCCTGAAAACACATCCAATTAGTATTATTCTTTTGGTGGTACTAGGCATCAAACCCAAGACCTCAGCACTAATATTATCCCAACAGTCATTTTAACTATCTAAGGAAAAGAGGCGGAGAGGAGTTAAATAATGTAACTGTAGGCCAGGCTGGTCCTGAGCTCAGCATGTAGCCATTTTATTTTTATTTGAGACAGGGTCCCACTAAGTCTCTAAATTGCCCAGGAAGGGCTCCAATCCTTCTGCCTTAATCTCAGAGTGTCAGGATTAATTAAATAAGGAATGATTTAATGGGCCCTGCTACAGTCCCTTTTTTCCCTACTACATCTCATATCATTCTCCCCTCCATGAAGATGGGCATCAACTGCTTCCATCATAGCATGACTTTAAAAAAAATGCTCCTTAACAATAGACACTGAACACAAAGATAATTGTTTTCTAAGCTCCTATCCAGAGAGATCTTTTAATAAGCTATGGGAGCAGGAG
Source organism: Ctenodactylus gundi (assembly GCA_004027205.1). Taxonomy (NCBI): domain Eukaryota; kingdom Metazoa; phylum Chordata; class Mammalia; order Rodentia; family Ctenodactylidae; genus Ctenodactylus; species Ctenodactylus gundi. The sequence continues at coordinate 25,686 of PVKB01005376.1, forward strand.
ACAGTGGCACATGCCTGCAATGTTAGCACTCGGGAGGCTGAGGGAGGAGAACTGCCGTCAGTTCTAGGCCAGTGTGGGCTACAACAGTGAGTTCAAGACCAGCCTGAACTACATAACAAGACCCTGTCTCAAAATAGTGATGATGATGATGATGATAACAATAATAAACTATGGGACATCAACCCTCCAACTCCTGCAGATCTCACCCATCTGTAAACTTGAGCTCAGACCGGAAAGGCCGCCCAAAACACCCAGAACTCACACTTCAGAGGGATTTCTCTCTCGTGCACAACAGTGAAGGGCAGCTTTCCCTGGTCATCCAGAGGCACTGAGTCCCGGGTAAACACGACAGTGACTGGCACCTTGAGCCGGAGCTGTGGGCGGGATCATCAGGCCCATCGGCTGGGAGGCCACTTGACTGAGGAGCTGCCCCAGGACCCTCCCCCGGCGAGGTCTCACCTGCAGGGCATTCAGTCCACTGATCTGGGAGTAAGGCAAGGGGGCCCGGTACGTTTCCGTGGTCTTCCACCAAAGAGGCAATCCCAGCACGATAGCCACCGCGGCGAAGAAGAGTGCGGCGCGTTTGCCCCGGATCACCTCTAGAGACACCGGGGGATCGACTGAGGCGCAATAAACGCGATCGGCTGCCAGTTCCACAACCTGACGCGGAGGAACCCAGGAAACCGCTCCTCAAAGCCCTCAGCCAGCAACCGGAGAAAGTGAGGACCCCTATTCCAAGCCTGAAGGGATCCCGTCTGAAGCGACACCCGACCCTCCATCTGCATAACTTATTGCACACCTCCGCCCCATCCCCTGCAATCCTCTCCCCCCCCCCACCCCCGGACCGCGAGTCCCACCCTGAGCCCACCGAACCTAGGTCGGTAGCCACGGCGCCGGCGGCCGCCATGCTTGCTTCCGCGGCTTGGGGCGCCGAGGGGGCGGAGCTGCGTAAGCTTCCCCAATCAGAAACCTCGCAACGGGAGGCGGGACCGCGGCGGCGCTCTTGGCCAATCACGGCCAGCGCCGCGTGCTCACGGGAGAGGAAGCGGCGAGAGATGGGCCGAATCCGCTGCAGCGGGAGGACTTAGAGGGCCACTGTAGAGGTAATTCCCGGTTTTCCTGTAGAACGGTGGTCCCGGCTTTCTTGACACCAGGACCGGTTTGGTTGAAGACCATTCTCTGAAGGCCTGGGGTTGGGCGAGGGGTGGGTACTTGTTACGCAGTAGGCAGCTGAAGGGTAGCTTGGAGGTGGCAGGAGCGAAGTTCCTCCTGCTGCCAGATCGTCGGCGGCTAGAGAGCCTAATTGCAGCGTGCTGACTGGAGGCGGAGCTCTGTTCGCGGTCACCTGCTGCTCCCTGCTCACCTGTTCGACGGCCCCGTCTCTCCAAGACCACGGACAGGTATGGGTCTGGGGCTGGAGGAGCACCTTAGTGACTAAAGCGCTGGGTTCATCTCCCCAGCACCACATCATAAAGATTAGCTGGATGTGGTGGCTCGTGCCTGTAATCTCAGCACTCAAGAGGCTGAGGTAGGAGGATTCCATGAGTTCAAGGCCAGTCTGGACTACAGGGCCGGACCCTGTTTCAGAATCCACCCCCACCCCCCCAAAAAAGAAACGTCATACTCTACAGCTGTTTAATAGTAGCGGGGTGACCATGGGGTGGAGAGGGGAGTTCAAGGCTCAATTCTCAAGTATGAGAAATAGAGACATTTATTTAAATAGAGTCATTAATGTCAAGAGCCTTGCACACGAAAAGCCTTTAAATGTCAGCTATTGGGAACGTTGTTTATCATCCATCTCTATCATACAGCTCTTTGGTGCTCCATCAGGGCCTTGGCACAACCCCCCCCCCACACACACACACACACACTCACACACACACACACTTTATTTTTGAGACAGGGTTTTGCTCTGTAGTCCAGGCAGGTCCTGAACTTACTATGGAGCCCAGGCTGACCTTGAACTAATGGCAATCCTCCTGCCTCAGCTTCCTGACAGCTGGATTACAGGCGTGTGCCAACACGCTTGGCTTATTCCCATTTTTTTTTCTTTTTGATTTTGAGGCACTAAATTGCTAAATTGTCTAAGCTGGGCTCAAATTTGTGATCTTCCTGCCTCAGGTTCCCAGCATATTGGGATTACAGGCCTGTGCCACTGGCCTGCCACAGTATCATTTTAATATGCTTGGCTACTCCAGTTTTTTTGTTTTGTTTTTGTTTTTTGAGACAAGGTCTCCATATGTGTTTCAGGAAGGCCCTGAATTCAATCTATAGATCATAATGTCCTCGAACTCATCCTGAGTGCTAGGATTACAGGAGTGGGCCACCACACTTGGCTTGCAGTATTGTTAAGATTATTTGAATTTCTTCCCAACTTGGAAAAGTCAAAATACTTTAAAGTCTTTAAAATTCAGGAGCACAAGCTCTGAATCACTAGGATTCAGATCATGGCTTTACTATTTACTTGGATGATTTTTGTCCTTCTTGGCCTGTTTCTTTGTATAAAAATTGGAATGAGGGTTGAAGGAATAGCACAGAAGCTCTTACCTAGCAAGCATAAGGCCCTGAATACAATTCCCCAGTATCTTACAAATAAGGTGTGGTGGCATACACCTGTAATCCCAACACTCAGGGGGCTGAGGCAGGAGGATTGCTGTGACTACAAGGCTAGCCTGAGCTCCATAGTGAGTTCAGGACCAGCCCGGCCTACAGAGTGTGACCCTGTCTCAAAAAAAAAAAAAAAAAAAAGGGGGTGGTGGGGGATTGGGGAAAAAACTGAAATGGGCAGTAATCTGGTGGCACAGGCCTGTAATCCCAGCACTCTGGGAGGCTGGGGCAGAAAGCTTGCCAAGTTCAAGCCTAGCCTGGACAATTTAGGGACTTAGCAAAATCAAATGCAAAAAAATGAGTTGATTATGTAACACAGTGTGAAGGCCCTGACTTTTATTCCCAGCACAAAAGAAAGAAAGAAAGATAGGCAGGCCAGGAGCAGTGAAACACTCCTGTAACCCCGCTACTTGAGAAGCAGAAGTACTGAGAGTTGGAAGCCTCCTCTGGCAATTTGGCAAGATTTCATTTCAAAATGAAAAGGGCTGAGGATGTACTTCAGTGGTACTGCACCCCTGGGCTAAATACCTCATGCTGCAAAAACAAAATAAGATTAATGACATCTACATTATAGAATTGGGTGGCAGGAACACATAGAAAGTACTGTGTGTTCGCCAGTCCTAGATGTGCAGGCCTATAATCGCAGCACTTTGGAAGGCTGAGCAGGAGGATCACAAGTTCAAGCCCAGCCCAGGAAATTTAACAACTGAGTCCCTGTCTCAAAATCAGCAATAAAAATGGGCTGAGGGTATAGCTCAGTGTGAAGGCTCTGGGCTCAATCTCTAGGAAAAAGAATAATACTTTGTTAGCTATTTTTGTTATAAGCTCAGGCCACATCAGGTAGAGCATTGGTGGCCTCCATAGTTCAGAGCACACCTAGCTTGTTCTCTCATCTTTATTTATTTACAGGTATGAATAAGACATGGGTCAGACTTTTAAATTTTTAAAAATTATTACAGTATGGGGCTGGAGGAATAACATAGTAGAACACCATGATTTCAAAATTCCCCAGTACCACATAAGCCAGGCATGGTAGCACATGCCTGTAATCCTAGCACAAAGGAAACTGAAACAGGAAGATTGCTGTGCATTCACTGGGGTAGCCCAGGCTGGCCTTGGACTCAGGACAATCCACCTGCCCCAGCTTACTGAGTGCTGGGATTATAGGTGTGTACCAACACACCTACCTTTATGTGCTGCTGGGGAATTGAACTCAGAGCCTTGCACTTGCAAGGCAAGTGCTTTAACAGCCATGCCGTTCCTCCAGCCCTCAAAAAAATTATTGCAGTAAAAGACATACTGCTATTAATGCCTCTCAAAATATTCCCCTTTGCTTCAAATACACTTAAACCTTCATTCTTGCCAGTTTGAAGCAGTTCTAGAAGTCCCCTTCTGTATCTTTACAAGGTGTGATTATACACAGATGTATACACATATGTGAATGCTTCTGCTGAGTTCCATCCAATGGAAAGGTAGACTCATAGACCCATCTTGGTGTGAACTCATCTACCTTACCCACCTGATCTGGTATCATGTAACTTCCGACTTTTCTCCCAAGTCAGATGACCATTAAAGGTAAATGTTTTGACATGAGTTAAGACATCAAGGCAACCATGACAGTGCAAATAAAGATAGAGGATTTCTAGAACTCCTTCAGAGTTCTTCTGGTGAGAATAGGATGTGTTGTGAGGGAGAGTATGTTGAGGAGGGTTAATGTAACAGTGTCTTTTATTGTAATTTTTTAAGTTTAAACATTTGCTGTAACTTTTGGTGACATCTCATATTTTTTTATTTATATTTTGAGACAGGGTCTTGTTAAATTGCCCAGACTAACCTCAAACTTGTCATCCTCCAGCCTTAGCCACCTGACTGCTGGGATTATGGGTGTGACCATTAGAGAGATTATGTCAATTTGAGGCAACCAAGAACTATGCCTAAATTAAGGTTTAGGAACCATGCCTAGATTAGGCAATTAGGAACCAGCCTGGATTAGAGTGTGAGTGATTTGTAGGCCAGTGAATGAGGGAAGGGCATCCACCTGGATGTGGGAGGCCCAACTGGGAAAACTGTATAAAAGGAAGGAAGAAGAAAGATGATTATAGCATTTTTCTCTGAGGAGAGATGTGACTTGGCTGTTCATGGTGTCGTGAGGAGCTGCCTCCACCTCTGCCCCTGCCATGTACTTCCATTGCTACTGGCCGCCCACATTCTGAAACTGTGAGCTAAAATAAACCTTCCCTCCCCTAAATTTGTAGATGTCCGATATTGAGTCACACCAGTGAACGAGTAACTAAGACAGTGGGTGTGCACCTAGCTCTTCTTTCATCATGTATTTTTGCCCAGAAAGACCATTTATCAGCCCAGGCACACTAGTCAAAGTTCAATGAGGCCTTACCAGACCCTCAAACTGACCCCCTCTAGCTCCCTTCTCATTCCAAATGGGAGTGGCCTACACCCTGCGTAGTCCGCGGCAGGTCTGGCTTTTCTATACTGGACAGGAACCCAAGTGCTCCTCCTCCTGTGGCTCCCTCTAGTGGGATGTGTCTGTCCCATCACGGCTCAACATGGCTGAGATGAGACAGACTCCTGCCCAACCTCATCTCTGCTTGCCCGGCTGCCTCCCTGCTTGGAGCCTTGTATAAAATCTGCCTCAGGACTTGCTTGCATTACTCCACTACATCCTTGTGTAGTTGCAGCCTGGCATATCTGATGTGACAGTCTCTGGAAGAATACAGCCCTCCTCACCGCTCCACCTCAGCCTATTTATTTATTTTTTATTTTGAGACAGGGTCTCACTCTGTAACCCAGTCTGGCTCTGAACTCACTGTGTAGTCCAGGCTAGCCTTGGACTTGGCAATCCTCCTGCCTCAGCCTCCCAAGTGCTGGAATTACAGGCATGTGCCACCACACCCAGCTTTATGTGGTGATGGGGAATCAAACTCAGGGCCTTGCACTTGCTAGGCAAGTACTTTAACTGCTGTGCCATTCTTCCAGCCCTCCACCTCAGCCTTAAACTTCAAGAACCAAGAGCCTGAGCTAAGGCATTGGGGGCATACCTCAGTGGTTAAAGTGCTTGCCTAGCAAGTGCTAGGTCCTGAGTTCGGTTCCCTAGCACCATATAAAGCTGGGTGTAGTGGTGCTCATCTATAATCCTAGCACTCAGGAGGCTGAGGCAGGAGAATTGCTGTGAATTCGAGGCCAGACTGGACTACATAGTAAGTTTAGGATCAGCCTGGACTACAGAGTGAGACGCTGCCTCAAAAAAAAAAAAAAAAAAAAAAAGCCTGAGATGATCAGGTGTGCCCCTCCTCCATACCCTTGAAGGTCAGTGAAAGTCAAATCCCCATCCTCTTTACCCGCACAATCAGAGGGCCCAGAGATAGAATCATTAGAGATGAGGAAAAATAAGGTGGAAATTTGATGTGTAAAATAGACAGACAAAATAGCATGCTTTGCTACCATTTATTTCCTATATGGTACATACTCAAGGCATAAGTTATGGTTGGTACACTTCCATCTCTGCCTAGTAGAGAGGGCCGGCAAGAAAAGCCCAGAGGAGCTATACCATTATGAGGAAATTGTGGGGGTTGGTGGAGGCAGGGGAATACCGAGGCATCCTGCTCAGACTTTTAACAAGCCTCCTGCCCTCAGATATGACTGGTTCCCTCTTAACCCATTTGGTGGTCCCAGGTGCAGCAGTGGAGCAGGGGAGGACAGAAGATGACTGGTGCGAGATGAAGGCATCTTTGTTCTGCATGGCTATTTGGCCCTGGCCATGACTATAGGCAAAAGTAGGTACGGATGGCTGGGCCGAGGGTGGCGATGTGGAGTGGGCATGCCTCAGTAGGCATGGTTCGCGATGTAGAGGGACTGCGCTGCTGCTCCCCCATCTTCCCCACTGCCTTCGTACTTGCCCTGGGCTGCGAGCCCGTTCACCTGCAAAAGAGGAGAGTGAGGTAAGCAGGCTGGGCCAGGTCACGGTGTCAGAAACTGCGCTCCTGTAATCTCTGGGTGCTAACCCCTGCCCAGTTACACATTTCACTACCTCCCCCACAACAACCTCCAGCTGCCAACCTCAGCCCGCTTGATAAACTCCTCAGTGGCAGCCCCAGCATTGTCCCTTTGTCCTCTCCAGGCATTGAGTGCAGAGGCCTGCAGGGCACGCCCATAGGAGAAGGTGAGGGCCCAGGGACGGGGAAGAGGGCAGCGATTGATGGCATTGAGATTGAGAGATGCTTCTTCTTCACTCTGACCCCCAGAAAGGAAAGTCACTCCTGGAGGAGAAAAGACATACTGATTGGTCACTCCTTGTTTTTCCAGTGTAAGGGACCCCCAAAGCCACAAGAAGAGCCTAAGGGTAGGTTTTAGGAACAGGAGCAAGTTAGAAAACAAGGTAGAACCTGGGACAGCTGGAGGCACAGTGCGACGCAGGGCAGTGACAGTTGCCATGGCAATTTCCTCTGGGCTATACTTGATGGGACAAGCATGGCCAGGGGTCACCATGTTGGGCTTGAGCAGAGTTCCCTCTAGGTACACATGATGGTCATTCAGGGCCTTGTACACAGCAGCCAGGACCTAGGGAGCAGATGAGGCTTATAAATGGGCTGGGCCCCACCACTTTCTATTCTGTGTTCCCCATCTAGGACTGGGTAGGTAAGGACTTTAAGAAGTAAACAGAGGTATCTGGCCTGATGGCCTAGGCCTGTAATCCCAGCACACTGGGAGGCTGAGGCAGAAGAGTTGTAAGATTGAGCCCAGCCTGGGCAACTTAGTGACTTACTAGACCGAGTCTCAAAATCAAATTAAAAATAAGATGGAGCTGTAGCTCAGTCCAAAGGCCCTAGCTTCAAGTTGTGCTTCCCCAGTACAGCTAAAAAAGAATTAGTTCAGTATAGTAGTAGACTCTCCAGGCCTGTTCTAGGATAAGTGAAAGAGCTCTAGGTGGGAATGGCTGGGTAAGCCAGCAAATAGGATGTAAACGTCACTGTCAGGCTATCCCTGAAGTGCCCAGCTGTGGACTAACCTTCTCTGTAACATACTGGCAACGTTTGAGGTCATGGTCTCCATCAGGCAGGATCTCAGGCTCCACAATAGGCACAATGCCATTCTGTAGGCAGGAGAGGAATAGCTTGAGAAGGGCAGTAGGTAGAATGGGGGAAAGCCCCAGAACCTTCCACCAGGCACCCACCTGCCCACCCAAACTCCAGCACACACACCTGCTGGCAGATGCTGGCATAGCGGGCCAGCACATTGGCATTCTCCAGAACAGCAAGTGCTGAGGGTGTGCGCTCACTGATTTTCAGCACACAGCGCCATTTGGCAAAGTCGGCACCATCCTTCTTATATTGAGCGCAGCGTTCAGACAGCCCATCCAGCCCTACAAGCACAGCACCAGCCTTATCATCCCGTCTCTTTCCTGCCATCATCAGCCTCCTACCTCCTCTGTGATCTGGAGCCTACCCACTGTGTACCTTGAGTGGTTGTTTCTCCATCAGTCCCAGCTAGAGGCACTACACCCTTGTCAACCTGCAGGGGGAACACAGGCAAAGGGTTCAAGCGGGATTCTCTTGCCACCCCTCCTACACACTAATTCCCACATGCAGCCCCACTTAAGGCTGGGCCTGCACCTTGATGCCCACGACAATGCCCTTATCCTGGATTGTTCGGACGAAAGGGACACCATTATCATCTTTCTGGTAGAGCGTCTCATGGAAGAAGATCACACCTCCAATGCACTTCTTCACTCGGTCATCAGCACTGAATAGGACCTGGCGGTACAGCCGGCGGTTCTCCTCTGTGTTCTCCACCCCAATTTGGCTCAGCCTTTTGGCCATGCTGCCTGGAGGCAAACAAAGTAGGGACAGCCTTGCTCCCTGGCCAGGGCTTCCTGACAACCTCTACTCCCTTCCATTGCCATAGGCCCCGCACCTACCTACAGACTCATCTGCAGCCAAAATGCCTTTTCCTGTGGCCACAATCCGGAGAGCAATGTCAGACAACTCCTTCTTCTGCTCAGCAGAAAGGGCTGGATATGAGTGAGGCATGGTGACGACTCTGGAATGGAGACACGATATTAGGAACTAAATGCTACCCACTGTCTCCCCTGCTGGCCAAGTGGGCCAAATGCCCCTAAGCATGAATCTGGGAGCAGAGCAGCAGTCCTTGGCATGGGTCCTGGGCATCAGAGTGGCACTGATCTCCCTGACAGCTAGCAGGCTTGGGGCCCCAGTTCCCACATCTCCTTTTGTCACTGGTGGGCATTTTTCCCAGCCAGAGGAAAGATGCAAGATGGGGGTAGGGAGGTAAACAGCCCTAAGCTACAGGCCTTAAGAAATCACTGCCCTAGATGAGACGCCAACCCTTCTTTCATTGAATCTGGCCCTCTTGAGGTAGGTAGAAGCCCTAGTCTTTCCAGCTTCCCTTGTCTTGTCTTCAGCAGGGTTTCCCCTAAGGAAAGAAAACTGATCCCAGGTTCAGAGTGAGGCAGAAGTACTTACCGCGTCCCCCTCCTCTTCCCTTAGCTTCTAGAAAAATGGAAGAAAGGGGACAGGTTAAGGAGTATTAGTGGCAAACAACAGTTACAGGTTTCTGTAACCTCCTCTTTTCCATACTGCAAACCTGATTGCCTGTGCCTGTTGACTACTCCCCGCTCCCATGTCAGAGACTGGCCCTAGTATGGCTGCAAAATGGGACAGAGGGGAAGCAGCCAGCTAAGTTAGAAGGGAAGGTGAGGCAGGTGACACCACAGGCAGGCCATCTCCAGAAACACTTCCATGTGCTACAGACGCCCAGTTGTAAGACAGGTGGGGATCAAGGTTGAAAGGGATGAGTAGAGGGAAAGACGGGGAGGAGGGAGACCTAGGGAAGAGGGTGGTGATGCAAGGGCCAATCGGAGGATGGACCTAGACCTGGGGACAGAGAAAGTACAAGAGCTGGAGAGACCTGGGCTACAAGGAGCAGAAACAAAATGAGACTCAAATTGCTCGGGTGAGAGAGGCTGACCCAAAGGAAAAATTCAGGAGGCAAAGTAAGATTTAGGACTGGGAAAGCTGCGTTCTAGGGTGAGAGCTGGGAGGAAGGGGCGGAATCCAAGTGACTAAGCCATAGGGTTTCAGTGGACCGAGAGCAGCAAGGATGTTATTGAGAGCCTGAAAGGTACATCCGGGAAAGCAGCGCAAGCATGGCCAAAGAAAGCCAGGAGAGGAAGCAGAGATGCTAAGCAGCCGGGCCTTTCGTGGGTCTTACCTGAGTGCAGCTGGGTAGCAGCAGCAGTAACCACAGGAACAGGTCCTCTGTAGCTGCAGCTCAGCCCTGGCTCCGGTAAATGAGGCTGCGAATGCTGCAGAGCTACGTGACCCGCCGGGGGGCGTGGCCGACACGCCCCCCCAGGCCCGGCCCTTCCCCAGGACTGGTCAACAATAAGGCCACGCCTGCAGAGGCAGAGCGGTGAGGTGGAGTGACTCCCCTGCCGGGACACACTAAGGCTTTAGAGGACTGTCCCCCTCCCACCTCTTTAGGCAGGAAATGGCCTCGTTTGCGTCTCTGGATATTGAGATTAAGCATGGTTCAGTGAAGAGGAGTCACTAAAGCAATTACAGCAGGTGGAGTCGGTGGGATGAGGTCTCACCAAGGTGCCCGGGTTCAAGGCACAGGGTAATGAACCAACTTTCTCTGCTTCCAGCACAGTGTTTTCCAGGATCTATCCTACCCCTTGGCAGAGATGGGGAAAGTAGGAGAATGGAACCTCTTCGGTTCCCCCCAGGCCATGTGCCAGGGAACAAGCAGTCCAGTGCCCAGAGTATTTGGGGAAGCAAGAATAGGAAGGACAGACCGCCCTGGCTCTGCATGTTACAAGATGTGGAAAGACTTGGAAGAGTCCACAGGCTGGAGCACCAAGCTGCTTCTTCCCATCCATTCCCTCACACCCGAAAACAGTCAGTGAGCTTGAAGAAACAGATTAAATACACTTTATTTAAATAATATTAAACAGAGTTGGCTCTCTGCCAATTGGTCCTAATGTTAAGGCAAAAGAGTATTACAGGTAAAAAGAGGTGAAGGAAGCCAGGAGTCCAGCTTTCAGTTTTTGATTGTTTTGTTTGTCTGTTTGTTTTGTTTTTACAGCGGTAGGGACTGAACCCAGAGCCTCACCCATGGTATGGAAGAGTTCTACCACTGAGCTCTAATGCCATTTTCTTTTCTGCTTAAGACAAGGTCTCACTACATTGCCCACGCTGGTCTTGAAGTCCTGGGCTCAGGTGATCCTCTTGCTTAACATCTTTTGAATAACTGAAACTACAGGTGCGTACCACTATGATCAGCCACTTCCCATCTCTTAGCTCAGAAATTCCAGCAATCCTTGTAGCTCCTTGCAACTCTTCACTGCCTCTGGGATGGACAGCAGAGTCTGGGAAAAGAGGCAAAAGGGCAGCTTAGAGCAAGCCTAAGTCATGGCCCCCAGCTCTAGGAAGCATTCGAGTTAAAGGGAAGAAAACAGACTCCACAGAGAAGCCTGTAATAGCATCAGGTCCGGCTTCAGACACAAGCTGGGAGCTGTGCTCATCGGTACCTCTTGGGGCAGGCCTTGTACCTTAGGTATATAACTATCACCTCTCTTACTGATTTACCTCATAAATATGCTGAACAGTGTCATCTAGTTTCTTTAACTCTGCGTCAGAGCGCCGAAGGTTCTCCTCTAAGATGTTTCTCTGGAAAGCAGATATGTTTCCTAAGTCTTGTGCTTAAAAGTACAGAAACAGCTTGGAAGGACAGAGGCAACAGGGCAGGATGCTTGCTAGTGGTGGTAGGAAACAGCCCCTGAACAGTATGGAAATCTTACCTGGCTCTGGAACTTGACCATGAGTTTTGCTTTCTCATCTTTCATTTCTAGGAACATCACCCTCAGCTTGTCCACCTATTAGGTATGTCCAGATTAACAGGGGCATAGCCTGTGAGGTCCCCACTATTTTCCCAGCTCCTATGTTAAATGAGTCACCTCCTGATAGAGCCACACTTTCTCCTGGATCCAATTAGTGGCCATGGGCTGACAGTTGGGGTCCAGCTGGCTTGCTAGAGTCTCCTGTAGCACTTTCGACTCTGTCTCTGCACGCCGAAGTGAGCGGGTAAGCTGGGTCACCTCTTCTCTGAGGCTCTAGGAATGAGAACAGAGGTATCCAATGGCACTTAAAGATATACTTTTTTTAGAGACAGGGGACTGCTTTGAACTCACAATGTAGCCCAGGCTGGCTTCAAGCTCATAAAAATCTTCCTGCCTCAGCCTCCCAAGTGCTGAGATTACAAGTGTACCTAACCACACCAAGCTTATGCAGTGGTGGGAATTAAACTCAAGGCATTCCCCTTGCTAGGCAAGTACTCTAACCACTGTGCTGTTCCCCTACCCCTCAAGAACTTCTCTACCCTTCTTATCAAATGTTGTAAACAAAGGTAAACCGGGGTATCTTATGGTCATACGGTCATGTTTGGGATGTAGCTACCAGTGGCATGGAAGATGCGGGCTGGGGACCATGAACATACTATGAGTTCACCACTCTTGTCTATCTGCTCTAGGATCTTCTCATTCTGCTTCTGTATCACTTCCTGGAGCTCCTTTTCATTCTGTAAGGAAAAGGGAGGTGAGAATTCACTGAGGAAAAACTGGCTTCTTCACAGTCCTTGCCAAGAGATAAGAGTGCCTGACCCTGTGCTCAGCCCTGGTGGGACCAGCTGATACTGCTCCAATTCTTCCTCCAGGACTAAGCCAGGCAGGTGTTGGGAAGTTCTGCTAGAGTTCCTGACTTATTTTCTGTCAACATGGGAAGGCAGGTCAGCCCATAGCTGATTCCCCAAAATGTGAAATGTCTGATCTTAGGAAGGGCAAAACTAGGCCAGTGGTTGGAAAATCCCCACTACTCGGTTCCTAGAGAGAAAATGGCTCCCAGTGGGCCAGTAGAGCTGCCCCAGTTCATCGCCCCACTTCTACGCCCCTCCTTTACCTTGTAGCGTAAGCACAAGGCCTGGTTCAGTTTTTCTATGTCTGCTTCCTTTGCCTTCTGGGCTTCTTGATGCTGTTCTTCCTGGATCTGTAGCCTGGTCTGCAGAGTACAACTAGGGAAGGGAAGAATTCCCTATCATTCCTGTCCTCCAGGGGGCTGTGTCCTTGGAATGAAGGGTTGTCTTGCTGCCCCGTCATCAAGACTGTGTCCCACTCACACTTTTTGCTGCAGATTCCCAATGGCTTCTTCTTTAGACTCCTGCAGCAGAGTACACAGGCTCTGAAGCTCACAAAGTTTAGTACTCATTTCTGCCAGGCTCTTCTCCATGTCTGGGGTCTCTGAAAGAAAGTTCTAGATGGAGATAAAGACCGTCAGCCTGGAAGGGGTATATAGTCCCATCATTTATTCCCACAACCCTTAGCAGTGCCCCCACCCATAGAATCTGATTTATTCAGAACATTACAGATCCCAAAAGACAGAAATAAAATGAGCCCAAGAAGAATTGAGGTTTTTAGAGCAAAGCACTTCTCACTGCTTTTGTCTTTATGCATCACCACCAGATTTTCTAGAAATGAGGCAGGATCCCTGGAGCCCACCTAACCTGTAGGCTGAAGGCAAACCATTGATGCTACTCGAGTGAAAGCACTCTTCTCACTTCCAAGCAAGGGCACAGGAGCTGATTCTGCCTCTAAAAAAAAAACCACCATGAGGAAAGGACCCTCTGGTCACCTGTCAGGGGTCTGCCAGAGAGGAAGCCAGGAGAACCAGACAAGACTAATGGTAGGCATCTTCACCACTCCCAATTCCCAAGACCCTTAACCTTGATTTGTCACTGCTGTCAAAATGCTTCCCAAGAAGGTGCTGTCACTAGTTTGGGGGTGCTCCTCAGCAGGATCACAAGATGTGCTCAGCAGGACTTCTGGTTCAGCCTAAGAGCAATGGAGAAAAAAAGTACCAGCTACTCTCTTTTTTTAAGTTTTCAGCGTTTCACTAAGTCACTAAATTGCCCATGCTAGGCTTGAACTTGCAATCCTTCTGCCTCAGCCTCCCCAAGTACTGGAATTACAGGCCTGTCCCAACTATATCAGCTTCAGGGGGACTCCCTGAACTCCCAGGTACTTCCACCATCTCTTCCAGAGTCCTGTTCCACCCCGCTACCTCACTATCTCCAACTCCTCCATGACAGCCTTTCCCAGAACATGTTTACATGACGTCCCTCTCACTAAAACAACAATAATTTAAAAACAATACCAAGAAACTCCTTACATTTCCTTTTAGCTATTACTTCCCTTTTTCTTTCCATATAAATTTATTTTTTAAAATGAGGACTGAGTCCAGGGCTTTCACACTGGAGATATATCCCATGCCCATTTTTGAGTTTTAATTTAGAGACAGAGTCTTGCACTGCTGAGGCTAACTTGTAAGCTTCCTGCTTCAGCCTTGCCAAGGGTGGGAGTACAGGTTTGCATCACCAGACCCAGGATTTTCCCTTTAGTAAGAAAAAATAATCATGATTTTTTAAATGCCTACACTTTTGCCTACAATTCTCACCCTCTACTAACATCCCAGGGCATCACACTCAGGCTTCCACCTTACCATTCCACCACAATCCTTACAGGGTCTCTCTCAGTAGCCCAGGCTGGTCCTGAACTCACTATGTAGTCCAAGCTAGCCCTGGACTCCTGCCTCAGCCTCCCAGTGTTGAGATTATAAGTGTGCCCCACCATGCCCAGCTTTGCATGATGCTGAGGAACTGAACTCATGGCCTCAACCGCTGTGCCATTCCTCCAGCCCCCACCACAATTCTTGTCATTTTTCTCACCAATAGCATCTTCCTTTCAAATGCAATGTACACTTTTCTTGTTCTACCTGATCTATTTGACACTAATGATTTCTTGTACTTTTGTACATGTTGTATTTTTAGAAACTTCCTTTCTTCCAGCACATGGTCTGGAGAGGTCTCATTTCTGGGTATTTCTTCTCTCCACCCAAGTTCCTCCTTAATAGCAGGTTTCCTCTGGATTGAGTCCTTAGGCCTCTTTCACTCTCTAATCCATTCCCTGGTGGCCTCACCTCAGGAGCACCACAAAAACATCCACTTCCACATGAATGACTCTTCAATCTACTCTCAACTGGATTTTTTCCCAGTCTTCAGGCCCAAAGACTAACTGCCTAGGAAAACAATCTACCGAATGTACCAGAGTCCACATGAACTTTAGTGTATATAAAGCTGAGTTCACCATTTTCCTTGTCTTACTCCATCAAAAAAATTTGTTCCTAACCCTGTGTTTACTATTCTAGAACAGAAGTGGCAGCAAATTATTGCCTGCACGTCAAATCTGACCTGCCAGCAAGTTTTACAAATACTGTTTTATTGGAATGCAGCCACAACCATTCATTTGCATATGCCAATGGCTGCTCCTGTGCTGTAGCCTTGTACAGAGCTGAAGAGCTGAGACAGAGACCAGTCAGCCAACAAAGCGAAAAACATTTATATAGCCCTTTACAGGAAAGGTCTGCCAGCCTTGGCCGTAAAGGGGAGTGTCACCATCTTTTAAAAAGGACCATCATCGCTCATTCTTCTGCATTACTTCTCCATGAAACTGTTAACTAAAGTTCAGTCTCTTCTGCCTCCTATATCTACTGAATCCGTTAAACCTTTTCCTCTTTGAACCCATTAAATGCATCCCCTCTTGTCTACCCTCTCCCAAATGGCACTAGTTCCAACCTTCAAAATCTGACCGTGTGTCTACTCCAGCCTGTCTCTTGCCTGGCTACATATAGCTCTTACACTGCAATCACAGTGCTACCTCTAGAGGTCAGCTCAGTGGGTAAAGTACTTGCCTAGCATGCATCAAACCCTGAGTTTGATTCCCTAACACCACATAAAAATTAGCTAGGCATGGTGGCAAACACCTGCAATCCCAGCTCTGGGAGGCTGAGACGAGGATTGCTGAGAGTTCAAGGTCAGCCTGGGCTACATAGTGGCTGGACTACAAAGCAAGACCCTGTTTAAAAAAAAAAAAAAAAAGAAAAGAAAAAAGAAAAGAAAAGAAAAAAAAAAGAAAGAAGGAAAAAGAAAGAAAAATGAAAATCCATAGAGCTACCTCTCATTCCCCAAACTTAGACACTCTGAGTAAGGCCTTTCCTTGTTCATTCTGTCATTCCAACACTTGCCGTAGCTCAAGGCAGACAGTAAAACAGACTGCACACAATGTACTATGTATGGCTTTTTTTCTTCTGAGACAGGGTCTCACTGTGTAGTCCAGGCTGGCCTTGGACTCAGGACAATCCACCTGCCTCAGCCTCCCAAGTGCTGGGATTATAGGTGGGATTACAGGCGAGTGCCAGCACGCCCAGCGTATGTGGGGAACCAGACTCAGGTACTCAGTGCTTGACTGCACTTTAACTGCTGAGCCATTCCTCCACCCCTATATAACTGAACTCTGCCTCCTGTGAGATCAGCAACAGCATTAAGTTCTCATAGGAGCATTAACCCTACTGCAGACTTTGCACATGAGGGATCTAGATGGTGTGTTCCTTATGAGGAGGAACTAAGGTGATGATGCCAGGCTCCCCCCACCCCCACCTCCACCCATGGAAAAGATGCCTTCCACTAAGTAAGCCCCTGGTGCCAGAGTTTAGGACTGCTGCTGTAGGTTAACTGCATATCACAGAGACAGAACAAGATCTGGGCTTTCAGAACACGATTCTAGGGGCTGGAGGAATGGCACAGCCGTTAAACCGCTTGCCTTGCAAGTGCAAGGCCCTGAGTTCAGCTCCTCAGCACCACATAAATCTGGGAGTGGTAGTGCACACCTGTAGTCCCAGCACTTGGGAGGCTGGGGCAGGGAGACTTTCCTGAGTCCAAAGCCAGCCTGGGCTACACCAGTCAGTTCAGGGCCAGGCTGGGATACACAGCAAGACCCTGTCTCAAAAAAAAAAAAAAGGAATGAAGGAAAGAGAAAGAAAGAAAATGAACGAATGAACACTATTCTGTACAAGAAAGATACAATGGGAAGAGAATCCAAGGAAGCTCGGGATCTACCTTCTCCTCTAGTGTAGTCTGTAGGAAGAGGGCGAGGTTCTGTAGTTGCTTGGTCAGCACTCCCAGCTCTTGGGAATAGCGGCGTATCTTTTCCAGGTCTTGTTCCTCATTCTCTGCTACAATACTGGCCAAGCGAGCCCTGAAATGAGAAATAGGGAAATGACCAAAGACCAAATTTATTTCTCTGAATACATCTACTGAATCTCCTACATGTTCAAGGAGATTAAACCAGAGGCTGGACACTGTCACAACTCTCTTCTTGGAGATTTTGCTTTTAGAAACATTCCTGGGAAAAATTAGCAGTTAGGGACGGCAAAGAAAGGCAGAAGTCTTACTTTAGGTTCTCTACAGTGTCCGTGAGATTCTCACACTGCAGACTGCGCTCCCGGAGCACTTCCAGTGTGGTTTTCAGCTGATATTCCACCTGGCCCAGCTCTAGGTGAGCAACCTGATTCTCTTGGTCTGCAAACTGGGAAGACGAGAGAAGAAAGGAAGGGAAGGAGCAAGCATGGGAGAGGGGGTAGGAACGAGTACAAGTGGGCAGTTACAGAGCCCCGCAGACAGGCTTTCTCCAGTCCCCCACCTCGTACCTCACCTCGGTATCACCAGCCTGAGGTCTGCCAGCTCCTTACCTCCAAGGTCTCTTTTAGGTCCTGCACCTCCTTGGCTAGCACAGCCTGCTGTTGCTGCAGTTCTACCTGTGTGTGTTTTAGTGCCATCTTCTCCTTTTCCCACCTGCCGAAGACTTTATACTAGATCCTGCTTGCTTACGTGCTGGGTGCCTACTGCCACAATAACCTGACAGAAACGCACCGAGCAGCCTGGTCCTCACTGCTGTGCGTAAGTTGGCGGAGCAGCTCATCCTTTGTGGCCAGATCCTGGGCACAATGGGCATGCTGATGCTGTAGCTCTTTTAGCTGGCTGTCCATGTCGGCTAGAATCTGCAGCTGAGCCTGGAGATCTAGATCAAAAGTATCCTAATGGTGCCATGTAGTCATGGGGCCAGAAACCCCCGCATTTAGGCTCCAAGTCGAGTGCTCCAGGGCACTTCTCACTTTACTGCCACACTCTAAGCCTTACAGGCTCAAGGCTTGCATACATGCACACACATACCTGCTGCTAAGCGACCATTTTCCAACTTCATTTGTTCCATCTGGCCTTTGCAGACCTCTAAATGGGCAGAGACCTTTTCCAGTTCACTGGAAACCTAAAAATAAAAGTAGATTTCCACCTATAATTCCTCCTGAATCACTAATCTCAGAACTTGTGCAGCTTCTCTTTCTGGAAAAGACAGCAACAATGTAGAAAATAAAGATATTCCTTAAGAAAGAGATAGGAGCGAATGACATCACACATCGGACATGCCTCTGCAAAGGAGGAGGAAGTCATCCCTGAGTGCTCCCAACTTCTGGTGTTTTTTGTTTAGAGACAAGGTCTTGCTCTGTAGTCCATGCTGGTTCCACTCACTGTGTAGCCCAGACAGGCCTCAAACTCACATCAATCCTCCTACCTCAGCCTCCCAGACCTGGGACTACAGGCATGTACCACCACACCCTTCTAATTTTTATGTGGTGCTAGGGATTCGAACCCAGGGCCTTATGCATGCCAGGCAAGCACTTTAACCATTTGAGCCCATGACCCCAACTTCTGGTTTGTACCTGCTGTTTCTCCTCAACTGCAGCATCACGTTCCTGCAGAGCCTGTCGGCTTTTGGTTGTGAGTTTCTCTGTGAGCTGTCGCAACCGACTCAGCAAAGCTGTCCCTGTCACATACTACCAACGGAAGTCAATGGGTGAGCAGCACACACTTGAGGCAAGGATTTTTTTTCCTGTAGTGCTGGGGATGGTACCACAACCTTGACACTATGCCACATTCCCACCCTATCTCTTGGTTTTGATTTTTGAGATTCTCGCCAAGTTGCTAAGTTGCCCAGGCTGGGCCAGAACCTGTGATTGTCCTGTATCAGCCTCCCAGAGTGCTGGGATTACAGACCTATACCACAAGGCCTGACTGAAGCAAGGCTCTTAACATGGCTGGCTGTATGGACTGGTTATGATGGACGCTAATACTCACATCCAGTTGCATGGATGTCCAGTCCTGTTGCAAGGCAGAAGTCAGACTAACTGTCTGCTGAGCCAACTCTTCTTGCTCTGTCTTAAGGCCTACCTACAAGGGAAAGTTTGCCTATGAAGTCGCTACAGAGGGTATATGGCCATGTTCCCAATGTGTCAATGTAGAAAGAAAATACCCTTATATTACCAGCTGGGTCTGGGCTTCCTGCAGAAGGCCTCTAAACTCCCCCGTGGATTTCAAGTCCTTTTGCAGCTGGCTGATGCGCTGGCTGGCGTGTGCACAAAAAGCCTCTAGCACGGTCACTGCCTGTTCAGGAAAAAGGGTTGCAAGGAGAGAAACGACAGAAAAAGCCACAGTAATCCATACCCTAGTAGCTCATTTCTTAATTCCCTAGGGCAGCCAGCTCGTAGGCCACTCCTCTGTGTCCCAGCTGCATTCCTACAAGAACTTAAAGCTGGAGCCCCGCCAGTGCCAGGAACAAACCCCCGGCACCTTACCGCATCCTTCTCTCTCAGGGCTACTTCCTCCCTGTGCTTTGCCTCCTCCCTCTCCATTTCCAGCTTTTGGAGCTTTGCCTTCAGTTTCTTCAACACATCAAAACAACAAGAGACCAAAGTTTCCGCATGCCGGTACTACAAGGTAAGAATCAGATGCTGGGTCTGCTTGCCTTTTTTCTTTGGCTTTCAATCCCAGCCAGGTTCTCTACCTCCCATCTTTGTCTGCTTACCTCCTGATTCACAATGGTTTTATCTTCCTCTATGTGCAACAGGGACAGGTGAAGCAAGGACATCAGCTCTTTAGAGACAAGCACCCATGATTGCTATGGAGGGAAAGATAGACAGACCCCATCAAATATAGTCCCAGGCAAGCAATAGGGCCCAGGGAGGAAAGGCACGGACCCCTGTTCCAAGCTTCTAATAAGAACTTCACAAAGGAGGTCGTTTGGGAACCGCTCTTCTTTTTTTTTTTTTGTGGAGACAGGATCTTGCTCTGCATTCCTGTGTGATCCTGCACCCACTGTGTAGCCCAGCCTGGCCTTGAACACACAATAGTCCTCCTTCCTCAGCCTCCCAAGTGCTGGGATTACAGGCATGTACCACAACTGGTTACTCCCTTTACTATCCCGTCTGAGTATCATCAACTACTAACCACCCACTCTGCACTCTCCTAGCGTGCTGGGATCTTCATGGGAGACTCCAGTGATGACACAAAATCAGTCAACACTTACCATGACATTCCGGGCCTGCTGCAGGGCCTGTCTAATCTCCTGGCTCTCCTGAAGATGTTGAGGTTTCTTACTTTCCTAGTCAGAGAAAGAGTTGTTCCTTTTGGGTAGGCAACAGGTACCAGCAGCCCCTCCTTCCCCTCCCCTCTAATGAGTTATGGGAAATTAGAAACTAGATGTAGCCAGGCCAGAAAGAAAATCCAGAGGTAGACAAGAAATTCCTTTCTAAAACATGTTTCCCTAATTATCAGAATAACAGTTTCTATTATGAAATTTTGAAAAATGAAAAAGGGAAAATTTTCATTAATAATTTCATTGCTTGGACAGTGACTGATTGACTGGTTTTTGCAGTGCTGGGGACTGAACCCAGGCCTTCACATTGCGCCATATTCCTTTGCCCTCTATTTCATTTTGAGACAGTCTTGCTAAGTCACCAAGTTGCCCAGGCTCGATTCAAACTCATGGTTTTCCTGCCTCAGCTTCCCAGACTTCTGGGATTACAGGCATGGACCACCACATCAAGCTAGAGTATTGATTCCTGACCAACAGTACAGCAGAGATTCCAGCACATCTCCACCAAAAGTATACTTGCTGGAGAGAGATCCTAAAACTGACGAGGATATTATTTCCCTCAAGTGTCAGGGAAAAAGTTGTAGGCCACTGACTTAGAAAAAGAAAATCACTACATTCAATACCAAGATGAAGGACAGGGGTCATAGCTCAGGGATTTGTGCACTTGCCTACCAAGTGCGTGAACCATCAGGACCCAGGTTCAATCCCCCAGGACCACAAAACAGCTGGGCACGGTGGCGCACACCTGTAATCCCAGCACTAAAAGGCTGAGGCAGAAGAATGGCCATGTGTTCAAGGCCAGCCTGGGCTACAGAGTGAATTCTAGATCAGCCAGAATTATACAGTGAGACCGTGTCTCAAAAAAAGAGAGAGTATCTATCTTTACACATGTTAATATCTCTGTAATGAGGGCTAGAGGACTATCTTAGCAGCTACAGCACTTGTCCGGCAAGCCCAAGGCCCTGGGTTTGATTCCCCAGCACCACATAAACTGGGTATGGTGGCCTCCCTAGCACTCGGGAGGCTGAGGCAGGAGGACTGTCATGAATTCTAGGCCAGCCTGGGCTATACAGTCAGCTCAGGACTGGCCTGGACTACAGAGTAAGATCCTGCCTAAAAAAAAAAAAAAAAAAAAAAAAATCTCTGTAACGGAACTGCTATCTTTTTTTCTTGGTACTGGGGACATACGCCTAGGATCTTCCCACTGAGCTACATCCCCAGTCCATTTAAATTTTTTATTTTGAAGCAGGGTCTTAGTCGCAAAATTGCCTGGCTTGGCTCGAACCTGCTGGGATTAGAGGCCACTAGTCCTGGCTTGGCACTGCATCTTGACAGTGCCTTAGATTTGATGAAATTCAGTAATGCTTAAGAAAAACCACAAATGAGATTATAACATACGTCTCTCAGTACCTGTGAAGAGCTGGTGCAGCAGATCTCTCAGATACCACAATCTGAATGCTTAAGTACCTCAAGTAAAATGGTGCGAAATCTATGTACCTCCACCATATAGTTCAAATTATCTCTAGATTACTTATAATACCTAATCCAATGTTATGTAAAAAAAAAAAAAACTGTTACACTACATTCTTTGTCTAGTTTTGTTGTTGTTGTTGTTTTATAAAGACAGGGTCTTGCACTGAAACCCCACCTAGTGCTGAACTCACAGCAATTCTCCTGCTTCAGCTTTCCATGCACTGGGATTACAGACAAGCGCAACCATGCTTGGCTTTATGTGGTGCTGGAAAATCAAACTCAGGGTACTGCACTTGCAAGGCAAATGCTTTATCCACTGTGCCATTCCTCCAGCCCCTCACTGTCTGTAGCGATGGTGTCTCACTGTATAGCACAGGCTGGTCCTGAACTCACTATGGAGCCCAGGCCAGCCTCACACTCACAGCAGTCTTCCTACCTCAGCCTGCAAAGTGCTGGGATTTCAGGCATACACCACCACACCCAGTTTATGTGGTGCTGGGGAATTGAACCCAGGGCCTTGTGCTTGTTGGGCAAGCACTTTAACCACGAGCTACGCCCCTTAACCCTATACTGCATTATTTAGAAAACATTTATATGCAGAAAAATAGTATACATGTTCAGCACGGCTTCATTTTTCTGAACATTTTTCATGCACACTTTATTGAATCTATGGATTCAGAGGGCTAACTGTAAATAAATGTCTAGGGCCCTGGGATTTTCTGTTTTACTTTTACTTTTTGAGTCTTGCTGTGTAGTTCAGGCTGGCCTAAAACTGCTGATCCTAGTACCAAGGTTCTTGCATACTGGAAGTATAGATGTGGACCACTACACTTAACTCAGGATCCTGTTTCTGTTATTTAACTTTTCCTTATTAGACTAGATTGAGACTGGGATACCCGCTTTAAGGAACTTGTCAAAGTAGAGTACCACTAGTCTTAACTTCTACTGGTACTTTACTTTTATTTAAAGTTCCTCAGAAGTTATTTGAACTCTGATTTCCTTTGTTTTCTTTTTCTTTTCTTTTCTTTCTTTCTTTCTTTTTTTTTTTTAAAGACAGGGTCACCTCTGTAGCCCAGGCTGGTCCTGAACTCACTGGTGTAGCCCAGGCTGACCTTGGACTCAAGACAATCCGCCTGCCTCAGCCTCCCAAGTGCTGGGATTACAGGCATCCACCACCACACCCAGCTTTATATGATGCTGGGGAATTGAACTCAGGGCCTCGAGCTCGCAAAGCAAATGCTTTAACTGCTGTGCCATTCCTCCAGCGCTGATTTCCTTTCTTTAAAAAACCATAAACTCATGTTAAATATATTTTTCCGTGCTACTAAAAACTTTTGTTTGTGATGCCAGGGATGGAATCCAGGACCTTATACATGTTAGGAAAGTACTCTACCACTGAGCTACATTCACAGAATGAATGTTCTTTTCAAAAACTACAGAAGAGGGGCTGGACATGTGGCTTAGCAGTTAAAGCACTGGCTTTTTCACACCTGTAATCCCAGCACGCAGGACACTGAGGCAGGAGGATGACCATGTGTTCAAAACCAACCTGGGCTCCATAGTGAGATCTGGACCAGCCTACACTACAGAGAAAGACCCTAACAAAAATCACAGAGTATTTCATCTTATGGATATACAATTATTTTTACTGTTTCTTTTTAATTATTAAAAAAAAAAGTCAGGCTGGAGGAATGGCACAACAGTTAAAGTGCTTGCCGAGCAAGTGCAATGCCCTGGGTTCAATTCCCCAGCACCACATAAACTGGGCGTGGTGGCGCATGCCTTTAATCCCAGCACTCAGGAGGCTGAGGCTGGAAGATTGCCATGAGTCCAAGGCTAGCCTTGGCCCCAAAAAATCTGGGGAAAGGGAAGCAAAATGATTAGGATATAATATGTATATGCTCTAGTTCTCCAAGTTGAATGACTTACACGTATACTGATAAATTTTGAGGGAAAATCTGTTGCCTTATCATTTATTTACTTACTGCAATACTGGGAATTGAGGGCCTTCATGCTGAACTACATCCCAGTCACCCCCTCCCTCCTTTTTAAATTTTGTTTTTTTTCTTTCTTTTCTTTATTTTATTTTATTTATTTATTTATTTATTTATTTTGAGACAGGGTCTCACTCTGTAGTCCAGGCTAATTTTGAGCTCAGTCTGGCACCTAGCCTCAAACTCACAGAAATCCTCCTGCTTCCACCTTCCAAGTGTTGGGATTACAGGTGTGCACTACCATGCCCAGGTAATATAGTGCTGCGGAATCAAACTCAGGGCCTTGTACTTGCTAGGCAAACACTCTTAACTGCTGTGCTCTTCCTTCAGCACCCCACTCCCCATTTTTAAAATTTCACCAAAGCTGGGCTCAAATTCATGATCCGCCCCTTAAACTTCACAAAGCAGTGGGATCACAGGCATGTGCCACCATGCCTGCCTATGGACATCTTTGTGTAGAACCCTTTTCCCCCTTAGGCTGTATCTCTAGAAGTAGTGTTATGGATTCAAGATATTTGGACTGTTTTAACAGTCTTACTCAAATTGCCTTCAGTAAAAGTTGGCTGAGCTGAGCCTAGTGTTACAGGCCTGTACCTCAGCACCCTGGAAGGTTAAGACAAGAGGAATGTAAATTCAAGCCAAGCCCGGGCAACTTAGCAAGACCCTGTCTCAAAGTCAGAAAGTATAAATTGATCTAGGGAGTTATCTAAGGACCTGGACTCTATTCCCAGTACCACCACACAAACAAAAAGAAGCAAAGAAAGAAAGAAAAAGAAAAAGGATGATGGCCAGGTCTAGTGGCACAGGCCTATAATTCCAACACTCTGGGAGACAGGAGTATTCCAAGTTTGAGCCCAGCCTGAGGGCAATTTAACAATTTGCCAAGACTCTGTCTCAAAATAAAAAAATAAAAAAAAGAACAGCTGGGAACATAACTCAGTGTGAAGGCCTTCAGCCCAATCCCTAGTACCAGAAACAAACAAAACAAGACCTGGCCAGGTATGGAAGCACAGGCTTATACTCTCCAGCTCCCAGGAACACTGAGGCAGGAAGATGCCTAAGCTCAAGGCCAACCTGGGCAACTGAGCAAGACCTTGTCTTAAAGACATCTTCAAAAAAAGGGGGGGGGGGGGCAGAGATACAGCTCAACAACATAGGCCCTGGGTTCAATTCCCAGTATCACAAAAACAAAACAAAAAACAATATGCCCCTCAGAACAGAAAGTATGAGCTCAAAGGCAGCAGAGCTCTAGAAAACTCAAGTTCTACAGAAATGTAAGCCTTCCTTATAGCTGGAAGCTAACTGTCATCTGGACAAAGGCTCCTGCTAGAACAGCAGTGCTGAGTCACGAGGCTGTGGCTGTGGGCTTAGGAGACAAAGCTGCGTCATCCTCATATCTCCTGGGGTTCATGCGTGGTTTCCTTTCCCAGCCAAGGAATCATCGTTAGGTCCTACATCGTGCAGAAAGGCACGGAGTACCCTGCGGGCCCTGGAGAGAACACACACACTGCTCAGCGCTGGGCAGTCAGGCAGGTGATGAGATTAATGCGGAGGAAGCAGCCAGGCGGCAAGGACATGCATGGTGATAGGGAATGGCTGGGGGTGATGTCATTTCCCCGCTTCGGTTCTGCTTCAGTAGCCTCCAAAGGGACCAGGCAAGCTTCAGAGGTTAGAAGATGAGAAACCAGGTCAAGGATGAGAGAAAAGAACATAACCACAACACAAGAGAGACTAG
This sequence comes from Ctenodactylus gundi, assembly GCA_004027205.1. Lineage (NCBI taxonomy): Eukaryota > Metazoa > Chordata > Mammalia > Rodentia > Ctenodactylidae > Ctenodactylus > Ctenodactylus gundi. Next base: position 50,902 of record PVKB01005376.1, read on the forward strand.
GGATGGGGAATATCCAGCCTCTGGGAGCTGAATGGTCCAGCCTGGCCAAGGCAACCACCACAGGAGAGGTGAGTTAATTAAATGTTTTACCAAGTATAGCAGGCAAATTTTCAAGTTGATAATTCTGTGTGGCCTGCAAATTCTGTCATAAATACTAAAAGGGTCCCTGGACAGAAAAAAAGATTCCTCATCCCTGAACAGGAATGATTGAGTCCACGGTTTTTAAGATTTCTGGCACAACATAGTTATTATACTTTGAGTCTATTTTCAACACAAAGGAGATCTTTGGGCATTTGAGAAACATCTCTTCTTAACAGCAACTTTTTTTTTTTTTTTGAGACAGGGTCCCACTTTGTAATCCAAGCTGAACCTGAACTATGGAGCTCAGGCTAGCCTGCAACTCTTGGCAATCCTCCTGCCTCAGCCTCCCTCCCATGTGCTGGGATTATAAGGGTGCATACTAAGCTACACTCCAACCCCACAACTATTTATTTCTACAGTCATATTATTGAGGTTTTCAATTCCTTCCCCTAATACCATTCTCTTCCTTCCCTTCCAGGCCTGTGCTGACAAAGATATAGTCCTCTACAGCAGTTCTTTTATTTGTTTTTTTCTTTTTTTGAGATAGGCTCTTGCTCTGAAGCCCAGGCTGGTCTTGAACTCACTGTTTAGCCGGGTTGGCCTTGGGCTCACAACAATCCTCCCGCCTAAATCTCCCAAGCACTGGGATTACACGCATGTGCCACTACGCCCAGCTTTTATGTGGTGCTGGGGAATCAAACTCTGGGCCTCGAACTTGCTAGGCAAGGACTTTAAACGGCTGTGCCACCCCTCCAGGGAGCTCCACCAGTGATCTTTTAAGTGTCTTCCTCTCATACTTCCTACTATAATTTTGAAAGACTAAGTACCTTTAAATTTAAATTACTGCAAAGTCTGTACTTTCTCACATATTATAAAATAATAAAAGTTTGTGGAATATGATGATGCATTCCTATAATCACAGCACTCTGGGAGACCGAAGCAGAAAGATCGCAAGTTCGAGCCCAGTGTGGACAATTTAATGACTTAGTAAGACTCTTCTCCAAATGAAAATAGTAATGTAGCTCAGTGTGAAGAGCAGAGGCTCAATTTCCAGGCCAAAAAAAAAATAAATAAAACCAGAACACAAAACACAAAAAGAACTGGAAACGTGAAATAAAATTAACTCTTAAATGTATCCAATGACATAAATACTACATATATCACAATGATTTGGTACCTTTAAAATACAAGAAAAATCTTATTTTGTAATCAGAAGTTTATTTTTATGTCATTCCTTTTTCTTCTTAAACTTTAATTTTTATTCCTTTCAAAATTTTATTTTAGGACATGGTGGCACATGCCTGTAATCCCAGCACTCTGCAAGGCTGAGGCAGGAGGATTGTCAAATTCATGCCTAGCAATTTAGTGACTTAGTAAGGCCCTGTCTCAAAAATTAAAAATATCCCAGCACTCAGCAGGCTGAGGCAGGAGGATTGCTGTTGAGATCTAGGCCAGCCTGAGCTACAGAGTGAGACGCTGTCTCAAAAAAAAAAAAAAAATTAAAAAGGGGAGACTGGATGAATAGCTTAGCAGTTAAAGCACTTGCCTAGCAAGTACTAAGTACCAGTGTTTGATTCCCCAACACTGCATAAGCTGTGGCATGGTGGCATATGCCTGTAATCCTAGCACTTAGAAGTCTGAGGCAGGAGAACTGCCATGAGTTTAAGCCAGACTGGACTACACAGTGAACTGAGAACAAGCCTGGACTACAGAGTGAGACTCTGTCTCAAATAAATAAATAAATAAATAAATAAATAAATAAATAATAAGGCCTGGTGGGGTGGAGTGAGGGCGTGCTGGGGCAATAGCACAGTGGTTAGAACATTTGCCTAACCAGCACCAGGCCCTGAGTTCAATTCCCCAGCACCACGTAAACTGGACTTGGTGGTGCACACCTTTAATTCCAGCACTCAGGAAGCTGAAACAGGAGGATTGCCTCTAATTCGAGGCCAGCCTGGACTACAGAGCAAGATGCTGTCTCGATAAATAAATAACTAAATACATTAAGAGCTGGGATTATAGCTCAGTCTTGATCACCTTGGAAGTCTTGGACTTGATCCCCAGCACCTACACACCCACACACAGAGACATAGTTCAGCAAAAATTATGACAATTTTCCAGTCTAATGGATGTTTAAATACTTAAATCTTTTTTTTCTTAAGGTAGGGTTTGGAGGAGGGATACTGGGGTTTGACCTTAATGGCCTTCCCACTGAGCCACATCTCCAGCCCATTTTTGTTATTCAGAGACAGGGTTTCACTAAGTTTGGCTGGGTTTGAACTTGAGATCCTCCACCTTAGCATCCCAGAGTGCTGGGATTAAAGGCATGTGACACCACACCTGTTTTAAATCTTCATTTGAATAACAGAAAGCAAGAGAAAAGGAAAAAGGGAAAAAGGACATACCACCCTGTTGGGGTCTTCAGAGAGCCTCAGCATCGCTGACCCTGGCCGAGTTCCTTCCTTCCCAAGAACAAATGTTACTGCTTGTAAATTAAGCCAGGTGTTATTTTGCTTAAGCTCCTGGAACTGCTCCTTATTGCATCCCCCTTCCCCTACTCCTTCCCTCCCCCTGGGCAACCCCAAGCCGGTTGAGGCCTTGCCGATTGGCCCAAGGTAACTACCTCAGTCTGTTTAAGCCCTTGTACTTCCCTAAATAAATGAGAAGGCATAACTGAATCAACTCCTAGAGTGTGTTACTCTGTCGTCCAATCCCTCCTCGGCTGTTCCGGGGGTCCCCGCGGGACAGAGACCCCTACACCAGCCAATTATAGGACCTCCTTTGAAAATATATGCCAAAAATCTTTGTGAACTTTCAAGAAAAAATCCGTAAAGAATACATTTTGTCGAGGAAGATCCAGAAATTTGATTCCTTTCAAATTTTCCTTGCTTGCACTCTGGAAAGTAATATTATATCCCAGGGGTATAGTAAGCACAAAGAATGAGGGGCTAGAGGGATGGTGTAAAGGTTAAAGCAAGGCCCTGAGGTCAATTCCCCAGCACCACATAAAGCTAGATGTAGTAGCACATGCCTGTAATCCCAGCACTTGGGAAGCTGAGGCAGGATTGTCCTGAGTCCAAGGCCAGCCTGAGCCACATAGTGGATTCAGGACCAGGTTAGGCTACAGAGACCCTGTCTCAAAAAAAAAAAAAAAAAAAAAAAAGAGCTTTAAGGAGTCTGATTAACATAAACTTAAATTCTGAGGCAGAAGCTTCTTACCCCACTAAGAGAGGTGTAGGTCTGTGTGCTACAGTCCTGGGCTTCTGGGTGAGGGACAGCTAGCTTGCTCTTCCAGTCCTGCAGCTGGTGGGTCAGAACCTCCAGGATGACCAGAGAGCTCAGCAGGTTATCTTCCAGGTCATGTCTGGACAAGGCAGTCAGATCTGGAGGACTAGGTCTGCAGCAGGAAGACAAGAACACATGGAAAAGAAAGGCAAAGGAAGGGATGAGAATGGCTCCAGAAGCACAAGGGTCTGAGGCACTTACCCCCACAGGAGGTGCCCTGTCTTTGAGGTACTCTCCTTGGTGCCCTGCAGACCTATCTGGGATTTGTCTGTATTCTTTTCCTGTGCTGCTGGAGGAGTAAACCAAGTCCCCACAGAGCAAGTGGAGGAAGGGGTCGTGCCAGTGGCAGCATCCTGAAGTACAGAGGGAAGGCATAAACTTTGACGGAGATTTTCTAACATGATTGAGGTGTTTACACCTTTTTCTAGCCAGGTCAATGGGGACATCCAAGTGGCTGAAGTGTCTGAATCAGACCCGAGAACCCCACCGGTATCTTCTACTCCTGGGCCTGGAACTGCCTGTGATTCTGCTTCGACTGACTTGGGTGTTTGGTGTGTGGATAGAACATCTTTCACATCTGAGACAAGTGCATGATCTCTGCATTCATCCTCTTCAGGGATTGTGGGAAAGCTCATTTCTCCTTTCTCCATAGCTATGTGCTCTACAATTTCCTCCTCTTGGTCCACATGGTCGATGGAGAAATCTGCCAAGGCAGTTGAAGGAGAAAGCCAGAACATGGAGGGAAGCATGAACTCCTTACTTTCAGAAGGTACCAAGTCCTCAGGTAAAGCTTCGGTCCTGCTGTCGCTCATGCTCTCCTTGCAGCACTGCAGTTGTTGCTCACAAGAGAATTCTCGCGGACAGTCCAAGAGATGAGATGGAGAACCCTGAAATGTAGGTTCCTCAGGCACAGCAGCAACAACTTCTAAAAAGTTGTCTTCTGTGCAGGGTGCCACCTCCTTTCTCACCAGATCTCCCGGCTCCAAAGGCTCACTTAAAAAGCTGCCGGTTGTTTCTGCCTTGGTATCTAAACAGGCCTTAAGTGTCATATCTTGCTGCTGTCCCGTTGAAGAAGACTCAAAGACCACAGTCTTCACCAAATAATTGTCCACTGGGTCTGCTGCTTTCCCAGATGTTCTGGCAGGGTAGTTGTTTTGGGGACCCAGACCTAGAGGCTGCTCATGTGACTCATACTGACAAACTTCTAGCCACTTTGAGGGATGGCTGAATAGTTCAGAAGGGGGGTCTGTTTTCTTGACACTGATAAAATCCAGTGGAGATGAGTTGTTGCTTTCTTCCTACCACAGGAAACAAAAGCAGTCAATTCAGTTCCCAATGTACAATTATGGTATAAGATACTACCAAACTCAAAAAAAAAGAGGAAGAGTTCTCATTATATCTGCTTAGCTAAGAACTTGGCCAATCCTGCTGCTTCCTACACAGACCCAACAGAGAAAGTTAGGAAGCACTTTTGGTTCCTTACAAATGAACCAGTCTACAGTATAAATGGGCTGTGAATATTTATTCATATCATGGGAAAATGTTAGCTTAAGTGTGACCTTACTTCTCTCTTTTTCTAGCTTTACCTCACTTAGAAGGGACAAGATAAGAAGGAACCTACAGAGGGTAAGTAAAGGCTCAAGCTCTGTCAGAATTGAGAGCTGGTAAGGTCAGTTAGATAATATTACTCAAAAGTGGCTGGGTGTACAGTTCAGTAGCAGAAAGCTTGCCTAGCATGCACAAGGCCCTGGGTTGGATCCTCAGCAAATGTATGTGCACATGCAGAATAAAGAAAAAGGAAGGAAAAACAAAATCCTGGTCAAAAAGAAAGTGGAAGCAAATCTTCACATTTCAGAAGTAACAAGAGCTGTAACTGGTCATCAAATTTGATCTTTGGCGTTTTTGTTTTGGCAGTAATGATGATTCAGCCCAGGGCCTTCATACTGAACTACATCCCCAGTCCATTTTTGATTTCTGAGTTTGAGACAGAGTCTCACCAAGTTGCTAAGTTGCCCAGGCTAGCCCTGAATTTGTGATCCACCTGCCTTTCCTCCCAGAGTGGTGTGATTATAACCCTGCACTACTAGCCCTGGCTCCTAGCCCTTTTTTATTTTCTATTTTTGAGACAATCTTGCTAAATTGTTTAGTTGCCCCAGGCTGGGCTTAAACTTGCAATCTTCTTATCTCAGCCTCCCAGAGTATTAGGATTACATTTGGATACCACCACCATGCCCAGCTTCTAGCCACATTTATTTGTTTAGTTAGTTACTTTGTGGTACTTGGGGTTGAACTCAGAAACTTCACACTGAGGTACATCCCCAGCCTATTTTTTTATTTTTATTTTAAGACAGAATCCCACTAAGTCAGTCACTAAGTTGTTTAGTCTAGGTTCAAACTTGTGATCTGCCCTCTTCAGCCTCCTAGAGTGCTAGGATTGCAGGCCTGTGCCAGTGGGCTGGCTACAGCTCCTTTTTAAAACTTTAATTTTGGGTTAAAGGCATAGTACAGTGGTTAGAGTGCCTACATAGCATGCAAAAGGGCCTGAGTTTGATTGCCCAGCAGTACATAAAAATTACCTGGGCATGATGGTATAAATTTGTAATCACTTAGGAGGCTAAAGTAGGAGAACTGCTCTGAGTTCCAGTCCAGCCTGGGCTACATAGTGAGTTCAAGACTAGCTTGGACTACAGAGTGACACCCTGTCCAAATAAATAAATGAAATTTAATTTTAAGGGCAGCCCATTTTGGAATTCCTTCCATTTAGAAGCCACTATCCCTGTCTTTGTTTTCAAAATTAACCATATACTCTGCTTGAAAATTAATAATAATTTTGAAATTGGGCATAATGGTACATGCTTGTGCACTTTGGGAGGCTGAGGTGGGAATTCTGGACCACTTAGCAAGACCCTGTCTCAAAACTTAAAAAATAAGAAGGCTGAGGATGTAGTTCAATACAAAGGCCCTGGGTTAAATTCTCAGTATTGGGAAAATAACTAACTAATAAATAACTAAATAAATATCATTTCAAGCCAGGCTCTGGCCTAGAACTAGAACTTAAAATCCTCTTGCCTCAACTCTCAACTAACTGGGATTACAGGAGTATACCACTGTACGCAGGAAGCACACTGAGCTTTTTAGAAGACAGAAAGAGGGGCTGGAGAAATGGCCCAGTGGTTAAAGCACCTGCCTAGCAAGAACAAGGCGTGAGTTCAATCCCCCAGCACCACATAAAGCTGGGTACGGTGGTGCATGACTATAATTCCAGCACTTGGCAGGCTGAGGCAGAAGGATTTCCCTGAGTCCAAGGCTAGCCTAAGCTATGTAGTGAGTTCAGGACCTGCCTGGGCTACACAGCAAGACCCTGTCTCCAAAAAAGTTAGAAGATAGATAATAAGGTAAACAACATAATTATTATCAGAAAGAAAAGGACAACAATAATTTCTTTAGAAAAAATAATGTCCCAAGCAATAAATTCTAAAAAATTTCCCAGAGAAATCTTATACAGGAATCATTCTTTCTATGACAAGTTTTTTTGTTGTTGTTATGTTTTGAGACAGTGTCTCACTCTGTAACTCAGGCTGGTCCAGAACTCACTATGGAGCCCAGGCTGGCCTTGGACTTATGGCAATCCTCCTGCCTCAGCCTCTTGAGTGCTGGGATTTCAGGCATGCACTACCACGCCCAACTTTAGGTGGAAATCAACTCAGGGCCTTGCACTTGCAAGGCAAACGCTTTAACCATGGTGCCATTCCTCCAGCCCCCCATGACAAGTTTTTATAGCCCTGAAGAGCAGTCTGCACCTGGGCCGAAGGTGCACACCTGCAATCCCATCACTCTGAAGGCTGAGGCAGGAAGAACTCAAGCTTGTACCCAGCCTTGGCAACTTGGTGACTTAGCAAAATCTGGTCTCAAAATCAAAACTAAAATACAGGCTGTGATGTATCATAGTGTGAAAGCCCTGGGTAGGATTTCCAGTAAACCTCTCCTTCCCAAGAAGAAGAGCCACTTGTAAACGGCCACTTTTCTCCCTAACGTTGACAAAGATACAACTCAGTTAAGAACAGTTCTGCAAGTGATGGTTAAGGTGATCCACATATCCTGCCTTCCAGTAGTATAATTTGATCCCGGGAGAGTTTCGACTGCTTGCTAAGGAGATGGAAGCTGCCACAATCTTGTATCACACAGATGTCTCCATCAGTGAGGTCATGTTATAGAAAGACCACTAGTAATGCCAAGGAGATGGAATTTCTAAGTTTGGTAAAGGTCGAATGGGGGAGGTGATCATACAACTAACAGCTAAATAGAGGATTGGGTTCTCAGCGGATTTCCCTTAACCACCCCAGGGCACCTCTCTGTTGGCCTTAATAGCTGTAAATGGATGTCACTAAGATAGAGACTTCATTATCCTTATTAATTACGTTCCAGCCCTGGCCCTCTGTTCCTCTGAGGACTCAGCCTGGGCACACAGCCCAGTGGGGAAGCTGTCCAAACAAATCTCACCTGCAGTCCCAGCTTGCATATTGATGGGGTCAGCGTGGAGCACAAAGGAGGGCTTTGTCCCGAGTTGGTGAGGGCATCGGGCTGCAGGGTAAGTTCTCGAAGAGGAGTTCTCATAACCTGTTTCCCCTTAGAAAGCAAGCGACAAGGAAACGGGCTGGAGGAAGCTTGGAGTCGGTCAACCCGTCCTCCCTGGTTTCCACCGCAATCGCGCTAAGAGGCAAAGGGGAACAAAAGGCTCCCACGCGTGCCAGCCCCAAGTTCGACCCAGCTTTTCAAAACCCTCGTAGCAGCGCGCCCGGTCTCCGCGCAAGCCCTTCCGCTCACCGGCTGGGGCGAAGGCGACAGGCCGAGGTTCATTTTCTTCACCCGCCACATCATCAACACGGAAGGTAGGGTTACCACCTCCCGGACCCAGTCGGGCTCGCCATGTTCGCCCGCCGTCTGTTTTTGAACCTTCTGCGCGCTTCCCTATTGGCTGGGGCGCCGCCGTGCGTCAGGCGGAGCCTGGCGGGTGGGCGGGGCGGAACTGTCGTTGGCCACGCCTCCTTCCCCCGACTAGCCGCTGGCCCTTTCCGGAACCACCGCTGCGGAGCGCGGAAGCGCAGGAGGCGGGTTTGCCGCGCATGACGGTGGGCACCGCAGGTCCCTGGAGAGTCGAGGAGTCCATCCCTCCGCCTCCGGGGGAGCACTCACTTTTGTCAGGAAGTGATCTCCACGGCCTGGATTTAGGAGATCTCTTCGTGGACCTCTCTTATCTTCCTTAGCCCTTACAGGAAGGTGAACGAAACAGTTTGGGTTTAGGCATGGTTTGTCCACACGGGGGCCGTTGATGATGGCCCAAGAGTTGTGGCTCTCAACCGGGGCCAGCAGGCAATGCCCCTTCAGGATTTCTTGCGGCTGGCCTTGGAGCCCACGATGAGTTTACTGGAATAATAGCTAACGGGTACTGTACTGGACATTTACTATTTGCCTAATGCTGCCCCTTACCCACCCCCCCACCCCCCAAAAAAATTTTTTTTGAAACAAGGGCTTGCTTTGTAGTCTGAACTCATGATGTAACCCAGGCTAACCTCCGACGCGCAGCAGTCCCCTTGACTCAGCCTCCTGAGTACTGGGATTAAGGTGCGCAAGGCTCGCACCACCATTTCCGCTTCATATTAGCTCATTTAATCTTCTGTACCCTTTCGGTTCCGTCCCTTGGAGCCCCACGTTGAGGCGTCACTTGTTGCAGGTCCACTTGTCCTATAAGGGAGGAATGAACAAAAAGACGCAGACAAAAGACACACACACACATAGGAGAAGACTGCAGCCACAAAAGACTGCGCTCTTTATTTTTATAGGCCCCCTAATCCAACCCTCCCTCTTACTAGCTGACCTTTACCCTAATTCTGTCGTTATCTTATTAGACCACCTAGCTTTGTTATCTAGTCTCAAAGTCGGCCATAGTCAGCTTGCATTTGTTTGCCACAAGCCAAGAGAGGCCCTTAGTGCAGGCAGTGGCTCACCTTGGGTGGCAAAATAAGGATTGTCTGAGACACCAAGCCCTTCCTGTTAGCAGGCAAGAGCCCATCATCTCAGACTGTAAAACAAAAACCACCTGAGATTCCAAGCCCTTCCTGTTTGCAGACAAGGTCTCTTCATCCCAGGTGGCCAAAGATATCTGTCTCCTTTGTGAGAACAGAGTCAAAACTCCAGACTAGTTTAATTATTTAAACTTTGGTGGTCTGTGCCTTTAATTCTTGGTTCCCCTCAGGACTATAATCCCAGCACTCTTGCAGGTTGAGGCAGAAGGACCAATAGTCTGAATGCTCTGTGCTCAATCTCCAGTATCACGCACCCAAAAAAACACATATAAACACAAGTATAAATTGGGTGTGGTGTGCGTGTCTATAATTCAAACATTCTCGGAGGCTAAAGCATGTTAGGTACAACAGGTTAGGAGAGATAGGCAGGGCTAAAACGGGGCATTTCAGAGGCCCCAAGACCAAATGTGGAGTCAAGGCAGAGTCAAGGTCCAGTCAAGGCTCCAGTCCCTCCAGAAACCATAAAGTAGCTAAGAGAGGCAGCTTGCCTTCCTCCTCCCAGTTTCTTCTAGATGCCCTAAGGTAATCAGTGGGCTTACAGTGCTCTACAAACCCACACACAGGAGACTGCTTGAAAACACCTGAGCGAAAGCTTTATAAAGGGCTCAAGGCCTTCAGTCCCTTGGGATCCTCACAGGAGAACCCCTGTCAACCTCTCAAGAACTTTTTCAATAAACCCTTTCTTGCTTTAAATCTGTGCGAACTCCGACTGATTATTCTTAATCATAAGAGAGTTCCTGAACCCTGACATAAGGCAACAACAGTACCAACACTAACAGGAAGAAGGATCCCAAATTCAAGCCCAGACTTAGAGATTCAATTCCCCAGCACCACAAAAATCTGAGCATGGTGGTGCATGCCTGTAATCCCACTAGGCATACTGTTCTGAGTCCAAGGCCAGTTTAGGCTATACCAATGAGTCCAGGACCAGCCTGGGCTACATAGCAAGACCCTGTCTCCAAAACAAAAACAAACAAAAAAAAATTGGGGATATAGCTCCAGTCATACAATAATAAAACACACATATATCCATTTTATTTATACACAGCAGTTTTTATTCCTAAAAGTAACTGACACACAAACCAGGGTGTCTGAATTTGAAGAATAATGCTTTTTTTCTTTATCATTCTTTCTCTACTTGGATTAATCTTCTATCTTCCTGGTTTTTCTCACATTTTCATCCCACCTCCCAGCTCCTCCCCTTCCAACACACAGGAGAGAAATCATTTTGTCCTTTACACTTCCGCATATCGTGCCTACCCCATTTATTATAAAAAGCCTTCCAAGCAAACTTTCACATATCTAATTAACTGTATTTTCATATCCTTTACCCTTATACTGAAAAAACCTCTTGTAACTGGCAGCTTTGTTGATACTGTCATCATCTTAACATTTTATTTTTTGGTTTGAGAGACAGTCTTGCTCTGTAATCAAGGCTGATCCTAAACTTATTATGTAGCCCACACTGGCCTCAAACACAAGGCAATCCTCCTGCCTCAGCCCCCCAAGTGCTGGCAAGGGCCTGCGCCACACGCCTGGTTTACGCAGTGCTGGGGAATGGAACTCAGTTTTGCGCTCACTAGGCAAGTGCTCCAAGTGCTGTGCTTTTCCTCCAGCACCACCCCTCCTTTTTGACAGGATATCACTTTGTAAGTCTTCGCTGGTCCCGAAGAAAATAGCTCAGGCTGGCCTCAAACTCAAAGAAATGTTCTTGTGTCACCCTGCCAACTGCTGGGATTATAGGCATGCAATCCAGCTACTCCTTATATGTTGCTGGGGAATCAAGCCCAGGGTCTTGCACATGCTAGGCAAATGTTTTAACCACTGAGGTTTGCCCCTAGCCCTTTTAGATTTTTATGTCCACTGATTAACTGGACTAATAGTATGTTTTGCTACAGATAGTTTTTATGTGGTCAAGATGTATCCTCCAGGACTGTTAATCTCTCAGAACTCTTCATAGGGGTTCAGATTTGCTAGGAATACTGTAACAAACTTCCAGAGACTATATGAATTAAAGAACAGAAATTTATTTTCACAAAATTTAGAATCTAAGCTAGGCCTGGTGGTAGTGAAGGCCATGTTTAATCCCTAGTACCTCAAAAAAAAAAAAAAAAAAAAAAAATCCGGAAGCTAGAAATACAAGATCAAGGTACTGTCAGGATAAGTTTCTTTTGGGGCCTTTTTCATTATTTATACACAGATGTTTTCTCCTTTGTCTTCATAGTCTACCTTTGTATGTCTAGGTCCTTATTTTTTCTTAACTTTTTGTGGTACTGGAGATTGAGCCCACAGCCATCACAACGAGCTACATCGCCAATCCACTTTTTATTTACTTTTGGTTTTGAGACATTCTTACTATGTTGCCCAAGCTGAGCTTGAATCTGCAATCCTCTTGTCTCAGCCTCCCAGATGGCTAGATTTACAGGCCCGCACCATCCAGCCCATTTTCTTATTTTTCATTTTGAGACAGGATCTCGCTAAGTTGCTTGGGATGCGCTCACACTTGGATTCCTTCTGCCTCACCCTCCAGCAGTTCTGGGATTACAGGCCTGCACCACCAGGCCAAGCTACCTAATCTCTTTCATCAGTGTCCCAGTCATACTGGATTATTGCTTACCCACATGACCTCATTTTTATTTATCTTTTTAACGTCCCCGTCTCCAAATACAATCACATTCTGAGATCTTGAGGTTAGGACTCCAATATATGTTTTGTAGAAGACACAATTCAGCCATAATTTATGAATAAGCTTTATTCATTTTATGAATATATGTATTTATTTATTTCAACAGGGTCTTGATATGTAGTCTAGGCTAGTCCTAAATTTACTTGAACTCAGAGCCTTGTGCTTGCTAGGCAAGTACTATAACTGCTATGCTATTCCTCCACCCCCAAAAATAATTTTTAAAAAGCTTTGATACGTGCTGAGGACTTAACTCAGTGATAGAATGCTTGCCTAGTATGTACGTTACCCTGGATTCAATCTCCAGCACCACCACCATAGACATACACACAGACTTTTGACAAGATTTCTTTTTACTTTTTCCAGACAGGGTCTCACTCTGTAGCCCAAGCTGGTCCTGAACTCACTATGAAGCCCAGGCAGGCCTTGGATTCACAGTAATCTGCCTGCCTAAGCCTCCCCAGTGCTGGGATTACAGGCATGTGCGACAACAGCTAGCTTTATGTGGTGCTGGGGAATCAAAATCAGGGCCTCGCACTTGCAAAGCAAGCAATTTAACTGCTGTACCTCTAGACCCTTGACAAGATGTCTATAATAATTTTATTTAAAGTAGCCAAAGAACTGAAAATACCGTTTTTTAAAAATCAATGAACAAGTAAAAAAAAGAATAGATCAATATATAATAAAGTAATTAGGGTAGGTTACAATGGGTAGAGATAAGCAGAAACTTTTCTAGAAAAAGAGTGTAAGGAATGGTGTTAAATTTTAAACCAAGCCAGGTGGTGCAGGCACTGAGAAGCTCAGGCAGTAAGATTATAATTTTGAGCTCAGCCTGGGCAACTTACTGACTCAGCAAGACCCTGCCTCAAAATCAAAAGTAAAAAAAAAAAAAAAAAAAGGCTAAGAACATAGTTTAGTACCACACACACACACACACCCCAAAAAAGAAGGGAGATAAAGTACCATAGAAATCTGAAACCCATTCTCCATAATTAAGAACCACTATTTGAGCTAATTTGTAGGCAAATATTTGCAGCTTGAGCCCATTATGTTTAGCAAAATCAAGTAGACACAAAACAGAACAAGGTTTCTCTAATATGAGAAACCGTAAGTATGAATAATAAAAAAGCAAAATAAAAGAGTGATGGTAGCAAAAAGGGATTTTTTTTTTTGAAGAGTTAAAAGGGACCTGGGGAAGGGGCATTCAAAAGGATAAAGGGGGAGAGGGCAGTATAAACAATTAAGATGTGATATGCATAGTACCAGTTTTCTCAAGTTGAATGTAACTCTTATGTGTCACAAATACACATAAGATTTGGAGCCAGGCATAATGGCCCACACCTGTAATCCCAGCACTTGGGAGGCTGAGGCAGGAGGACTGCAGTGAGTTTGAGACCAGCCTATGCTACATGGCGAATTCAGGATCTGCTGGGACTCCTGAGCGAGACCCTGTCTCAAAAAGAAAACAACAAAACTCTGGTCCCAGACTAAGTAATTTATTTTCTGTTTTTGTTTTTCAGGCTCAGCAATTTAATGCCTTAGTAAAACTTTGTCTCTAAATATAAAAATAGGCACCTGAGGCATAGCTCCATGGTTAAAGCACTTACCTAACAAACATAAGGCATGGGGTTTGATTCCCCATCACCTCATTAAAAAATGGGGATGGGGACCCTAGAAGAATAGCTCAGTGGTTAAAGCAACTGTGTAGTAAGCTCAAGCCCTGAGCTGATTCCCCAGCACCACATAAAGATGGGCGGTACACGCCTGTGATCCTAGCACTCAGAAGGCTGAGGCATGACTGCCATGAATTCAAGGCAAGACTGGGCTTACACAGTCGGTTCAGGACTGGCCTGGTGAGACCTTGCCTCAAAAAAAAAAAAAAAAGTAAGAAAGAGAGAGTGTGTGTGTGTGACAGAGCTGGGGATACAGCTAGGCGCAAAAGTCCTGAGTTCAATCACCAGTATCACCAACTAAGCAAGATACTGAAATAGCTACTAGTGGATCTAGGCAGGCCTTAATTTAATATAGTGCTATATATAACTACCATTTTGCAAATCATTGTTTCCTTTTTTTTTTTTTTTTGAAACAGTGTCTTACTCTGTAGCCCTGGCTAGCCTTGGACTAGTCCTCCCGCCTCAGCCTTCCTGGAGCTGGGATTATAGGTGTGAGCCACCACACTCAGCTTCACACAGTGCTGGGGAATCAAACTCTGGGCCTTGTGCTTTCAAGGCCAGCGCTTTAACTGTGTGCCATTTCTCCAGCCCCTATTTCCTATTTTAGATTTTAATCCAACATGGAGGTGTAATAATTACAACTTTTTTTGAGAGACAGGGTCTCTCTATAGTACAGGCTGATCCTGAACTCACTATGTAGACCAGGCTGGCCTCAAACTCATGGCACTCCTGTTTCAGCCTCCAGAGCGCTGGGGATTACAGGCGTGCACCACCACGTGCAGCTTATGGGGTATCAGGGAATCAAGCTCGGGTACTTCACATTTGCTAGGCAAGTGCTTTAACTGCTGAGACAAAAGCAGTCCTAATCAATACAACTTTTAAAAAATGAACTAAATCTATAAAAAAAACTCAAGAGAAACCAAATAAAAGGACAAAGCATACTCTCTTTTTATTTATTTATATCCCAACCTTATTCCAAAAGGCTCACAAAGATGCAGGTAATATACAATACAAGAAAGATTAAAACAGAATAAGGAATACGAAGGTAGAAAAGGGAGATGCAGCCAGGAGTGTGCTGGGCACACAGAATAACCTAATAAACACTTGCAGGGTATTCTGAACCTCAAATTGGGTCTAAGTGTTCTAGAATTATTACAAGGGAAAAAATGGTGGAATATTTTGTGTCCTTCAAGTAAAAACCAAATAAAAATTGAGAAAAATCACAACTGGATTGAGAGGAAATCTAAGTGAACATTACGAACTCTAATGATAAACACCCTTTTACAGTATGAAGTTTCATAAAGACTCATTTGGATAGACAAAGTACAACTCAGAAAAATTCTGCAGAAGACCAAAATGCCAGCTATGTATAGGAAAACCTGGGTTAATCCACAAACCAGTCTTGGGGACCCAGGCCTATAATCCCAGCACTCTTGGAGCTGAGAGAGGAGGATCAAAATTCTGAGTCTTGCCTGAAATCTTAGTGAGATTTTTTTTTGTTCTGTTTTGTTTTAGACAGGGCTGCACTCTAGCCCAGGCTGGTCCTGAACTCACTATGTAGCTGAGCTGGCCTTGGACTCACAGAAATCCTCCTGTCTCAGCCTCCCAAGTGCTGGGATTACAGGCATGCACCATCACACCTGACTTAAGTGATGCTGGGGAATGAAACTCGGGTACTTAGTGTTTAAGTGCTTTAACCACCAAGCCATTCCTCCAGATCTGGTCTTAAAATAAAAACTGGGCTAGGGATGTAACTTATATAGCCTGGGTTCTATCTAGACTTTCTTTAGACATAAAGCTCCTCAGATATGTATCTTCAAATGTGATCTAACTGAACAATAATGTGGAGCTGGAAGTGATGTAGATAACACAGATGACAGATTGAAACATATTTTTCCTTCAAATCTCAGAACAAAAATGAAGCTTTTGAGAAAAGAAAATGAAAATAGGTCATAAGGGCCAAAAAATGTACAAAAAAATCAGTTCAGATGATTTTCCTTACAAAAGGAAAAGGCTCAAGATACCTCTCTGATCATTTTTTTTGAGGGGGAAGATGGTACTGGGGATTGAACCCAGAGCCTTCACACTGATATACATCCAGGCCCCACTTTTTTTTGAGACAGCGTCTTGCTAAATTGATGAGTTTACCAGGGTTGGCTCAAACTCCCTGCCTCAGCCTTGTAGACTGTTGAGATTACTGGCCTGTGTCACCAAGTCATGATTCTAACCTTAAGTCTTAAGGTTGATGTCATGACTTTCAATTCCTTGATTTGAACATCAGAAAACCGTAATCTAGGAAAAACAGTCAACTTAAAAATTTTCTGTCAAAAAAATGGTCTATTTTCTCACTTTAGGCTACTAAATTCATTTTTAAGGGTTTTTTATTAAATTTTATTTTTCAGTTTTTAAAAATTAGATTTATGTAGGGGCTGGAGGAATGGCACAGCAGACATTCTGAGTTTAATTCCCCAGCACCACATAAACCTGGGTATGGTGGCACATGCCTGCAATCCTAGCACTCAGGAGGCTGAGGCAGGTGAATTGTCCTGAGTCTAAATCCAGCCTGGCCTATACCAGTGAGGTCAGGACCAGCCTGGGCTACAAAGGAAGACCTTGTCTCAAAAAAAAAAGAGAGAGAGAGAGAGAGAGAGAGAGAGAGAGAGAGAGAGAGAGAAAAGAAAAAAAGAAAAAGAAAAATTAGATTTATGGAAGGTTAGGCTCAAGCCACCATATCTTTTTTTACTATGTATTTATTAAACTTTAAGCTTTTGAGACTTTTGAAAAATATTCACAGTTTATAACTAGCCTTTTTTTACTTTGATTCTTTTTTCTACTTTTGTTTGTTTGTTTTTTTGAGACACGGACTCACTCTATAGCCCAGGCCAGTCCTAAACTCACTGGTGTATCCCGAGCTGGCCTTGGACTCAGGACAATCTGCCTGCCTTAGCCTCTTTTTTAACTGTGTTTATTTACGAGTGATTTATTCTCATGCTATAAGTTTTGTTTCTTCAGTTTCTTCTAGGGTATCTTTTTGTGTGTAACCTCTTCTAGTTTAGGAACAGTCTGTTCTTTTTCAGTAAGAATCACCTCAGTATGGCACAGGGAGCTCATGTATGGGTTAATTCGACCTTGAGCACTGTACATACGATGGCATATCTTTGGTGCTTTGTCCACCTGAATATCTTAATGACCAGAGAATCTACATGTAAACCCTTAAGTTCGGCATTACTTTTTGCATTTTTAAGCATGTGGAACAAAAATTCCACACTCTTTGTGGGCCACCAACCCTGCATCTACCCTCACTGTTTTTAGCCTGGGCACACCTACCAACTCCACCACTGTTCCAACGGAATGGCACACATTGCTTCTTTAAAGTAACATCCTTGAGATACTTGGTGGCCTTTCAGATATGCATACCCTTGGGGGTCTGTGCCATTTTACAGGTGAACACGAAGATCAGAACCGCTTGACTTGCATGATTTTGTGTTTTCTGGATTAAGAGAGTAGCGAACCATTTTCACAGGTCACCTCAGGCTGCTTAGAGGAAGAATAGTTATAACTAGCCTATTAAATACATAAACAGCACCTTGGAAGTCCATGAAGTTTCATTAATGCCCAAAAAGAAACACAGCAGAGAAAGAAGGGGAGGCAAAAGTGAAAGGCTGGCAGATGGAGGGAAGAACACGAGAGAAGCGAAGTAAAGGAAAAGGTTTATAGCATCTTCTGAATTGAGAGGTGGGTTGTATGAGAATGCCAAAATGGACTCTGGCCCAATATTTGAAAAAATATAATGTAAAGAGCTACAGAATAAAAACTAAATCACCGTGGTGGTGGTAACAAGTTGGCAGTGAAAGAGATCCTCAGATTCCCAGCTAAGTGTCAGTATACAGTAGAGGGTCAAGTAGGGATGGAGTGGACAAGGAAGGATTCCAGGTCACAGTCAAAGTCCTCGAAGGGCACAGACTCCAATGCACTGGGCTGGGTACCTTGTATCTCCGTGACAAAGTTCACTGGCTGCTGCTGTAGGAGCTCTGGGTCAAAGGCCACACCCCGAAAGAAAGGGTGGACCTCGAAGTGATGCAGATAACGTAGACGGCTGAAGGGGTTCTGGCATAAGAGCTGAAGGGAAACAAAGTACAAGGATGAGGGGATGAAACAGAGAAGAGGCTAAGGAAAATGGAAAGGGAAAAAAGTTCATGGAATTGTTGAGGGCAATAAATAAAAGCGTGGGGCTGGAGAAATGGTGCAGTGGTTAAACTGCCTACTTAGAAAGCACAGGGCCCTGGGTCACTTCCCCAGCAGCACATAAGCTGGGCATGGTGGCACATGCCTATAATCCAAATACTGGGAGGCTGAGGCAAGAAGACTGCCAAGAGTCCAAGGCCAGCCTGGGCTACACAGTGAGTTTAGGATCAGTCTGGGCTTCAGAGTCAGAACCTGTCTCAAAAATAAATAAAATAAAAAGAAGCCTAGAGGAAGGGGCATCCTACTTAGGACCCCTCCCAGATAGTGGGAACTTTTACGCCTCTACCCTTTGTTTCTAAATAAAGAGCTGTTATTATTCTACACCTTGGAAGTGGCGGGGAGGGAAAACCAATAAGGAGGCTAGGAGCAAAGCGCTGTGGTTAGGGTATTACGCAAGGCCCAGGGTTCAATTCCCAGTACAAAAAAAAAAAAAAGCCCTGCTTGAGGCTGAAGCAGGAGGAATACTGTGAGTTCTATTCAGGCCAGCCTGAATAGAGTTCAAGACCAGCCTGGACTACAGAGCAAGACAACCACGTCTCAAAGAGAGAGGAAAAAAAAAGAAGCTTACACAGTAAAAGCCTTGGCTAGGTCCACTGGTTCAGGCCTATAATCCCAGCACTCTGGGAGACTGAGGCAGAAGAATCACAAATTCAGGCCCACCATGGGCAATTTAGGGACTTAGCAAGACCCTGTCTCAAAAAAAAATAGAGGTGGGCATGGTGGTACAAGAAAGCATATCATCCCAGCACTCAGGAGAGTGAGGCACGAGAACTGCTGTGAGTCTGTGGCAGTCTGGGTTACACAGTCAGCTCAGGACTGGCCTGGACTATATAGAGTGAGACCCTTCTTCAAAAAAAAAAAAAAAAGAAAGAAAGAAAGAAAGAAAGAAAAAAGATAAAAAGAAAAAGAAAATTGGGCTAAGGATGTAGCTCAATGTGAAAGCCCTGGGCTCAATATTCAGTACCACACACACACACACACACACACACACAAAATAATCCAAATTTTAAAAAAAGAGTGTGTGTTTAAAGAAGGGAGAAATGGAGAAAAGAAGTCTACCTTAGGGCAAAGGTGGAGATAAAGAAGCTGTATTTATGAGTTTTCAGATGGTAAGAGTACTGCACTGATCCTATCTTTCAGAAGTACCTGTTTTAGATAGGGAGAAACTAAGGAGACCAGGAACTGAGAAATGAAATCTGCAGTAACAGACAAGTGATTAATCTGGAGCACCTCAAAAAAATTAATCAGAAGAATGGAGAAGTATCACCTCGATGATACGGAAAATAGAGAATGACCTGTCAGTCAAGAAGGAAAGTAGTGCTCACCCTTACCTCATGGAGCAGCAGTGAGAGCTCCCTGTTAAGAGAAGCTGGGATCTTGGAGTCATGGTGTGTCACACTTGCCAGCATGGCCACATGATCTTTCTCTGCAGCCACTGGGAACTGATTTAAGAAGGAAGTGGTACAAATAAGGCAAGATTTCCTAATGTCCTCTTTCTTCCTACTACAGGACAAAGCTCTCTTCTCTGCCCAACACCACTATAATTCGCTCACCTTTCCAGTCGCCAAAGAGAAAAGCAAGACACCCAGAGACCACCAATCAGCAGCATGGTTGTAAGGTCCACCACTCAAGACCTCTGGGGCTAGGGATTTGAAAGATACTTGCTATTGACATTCTGTGGCTATCCTCCAACCCAATGTTACCCTCCAGCTTTAGCCTCTGTCTTACCCATGTACTGGAGAGTGCCACAGATAGTATACGCTTGGGCTCCCTGGGGCAGGTGACGGGATAAACCAAAGTCTGTCAATTTCAGATGACCTATGAAAAAAGGCAGGGCATTACCACCTCTCCATTCTACCCTTTACCCGCTAGGGTTTGTTCCCAAAACAAGGTAGCCCTCGTTCTTCGGTGAGGGAAGGAAAGACTTACCTCGTTCATCCAAAAGGATGTTCTCCATCTGAAAGAACACAGGTGAGAAGTTACTATTCTTTCTCTTCCTTTTAACTCTTTTTACGTTGTATATCCCCCAGCTGAAGAAAGTGCCCTACTTGGCATTCAAATCTATAAAGGCTTTCACCCCAAACCCTCGTACCCAGAGATCCAAAATAAACTGTTCTCAGTTCCCCATCTACCTTTTTGGACTTGGCAGAACTTCTTACTGAGTCTCTTTCTCAGATTAAGAAAAAAAAGGTCTTTACCTTCACATCTCGATGGATGATGCCCAAGTCATGGAGATAGCCTGTGATGACAGAAACGAGGGTATACTGCAGCTCTCCTGTCCTTTCCAGTGTCCCTGGTTGCCCCTACTACTGTCTGACTTCCCCAGTTAGTACCAATTCTCTTCTGCCATCTCTACCAACTTAATCACCCTTTTCCCATTTTCTTTAGCACTCTAACTTACACAGCACAAGAACCAGCTCAGCCGCAAAGAGACGGACAGAAGCCTCAGGAAGGCAGCCAACAGCCGACCACAGGGAGTACAGATCTGTACTGCAGTAGCTACACACTGCAAAGCACCAGAAATCTAGGCAATGTTTGGGGCTACAATGCCAGCTCAAGACATCATAAGCCTCCCGCCCAAACTGATGCCACTTGCTGTTCCCTTCCCCTTTAGGGTAGAGATGCTGAGAAGGGGAACAAAGCAGAAACAGAATAAAGTCAGAGATAAATAATCTCAGTTAGAGAGAACAGCAGATGGACGCCTGGGGATGAGAGAAAGGCCAATCACTCACTAATGAAGAGGTGCCGTTTTCCCTGCCAGCTGTCTCCCAAGCTGTGTACAAAAGGATGGTTGATCTGTCGCTATGGATAAAGAAAATAGGAAGTTAGAAAAGAACAGGGTTATTGAGGATAAAGACAGCAAAGAAATCTAGTTTTACCTAACTGTGAAGTAATGGAGGTGCTGCTTCAACTCTGGATCCAGAAGAACTCAGTAACTGGGACTGAGAGTCTTCCAGGCAGCTTAATATTAACTCAGTGGGGCATGTGTTGGAGAGACTTCCCTGGTAAGGCCTCAAATAGCTACCTTTCTCAGGGTCTACTTTGGTATTAAGGTAAAAGAAGATGGAGAAGGCAAAACTAGTAAAATCAGGACAACTGCCCAAGAAAGGTACCTTCCTTACCTGTGGTTTAGTTCTATTTATCATCCTTACCAGAATTCTGTGCATACCTGGATGTTAACCTCCTCCTTACACTGTCTCAGGATATCCTTCTGTAAGACTTTTACCTTGGGTACCACCTATAAAAGGAGAGCAGGGATGACTCAAAGGAAAATAGTGCTGCTGAGTTATTTATTCTTCCTTATCTCTCAGGAACGAAAATTGGAAGCAAGAAGTAAGTATTGTGGAAGAGTACCTATGCCCCTACCTTTATTGCAAATACAGCTTTCTGGGCACAATCCAATACCTTCAGGACAGTTCCAAAAGAGCCTTTGGCCACAAGGCCTAAAATCTATACGGAGAAATGGAGAACAGGGCAAATCACACTGTTTATTTCTAGATTTCTCTCAAAGACAGATCCCTCCCAATGATTCCATTAACCTACCTTCAGCTGCTGCTGCCCCCTAATGGGCCTCATGGGAAACTCTGGTAGAAAGAGGTTGATGAACTGAGGCACTGGCCATTCCGATAAAGGCTTCTCTAGGGTCTCCTTGTGTAAGCATTGGTGGCCCTCCAGTTTCCATAGTTCCTCCAGACCTGACCTGATGGTCCCCAAACCTGACCAGAGGCTCTTCCAGCCTCGAACCAAAGGGCCCTGGATGTTGCCACCCTGCTGGGAAGCAATGGAGCCACTCTAAACCTGGTCCTGAAGGACTGCTGGTTTTCCCATCTTAATAGATAATCCCTCCCCTCTTATCTCAACTAGTCATTTCTGAATACCAGATAAAACTCCCACTACTCTTGTTTTGTTGCTAAGGCCTGGGTTTCTTAGATATAATTCAAATCCTTTAGGAAAGCAAATGTCAGGTGTTTCTCTATAATGCATCAAAAATGCAACCTATGCCTCAGAGTAAAGTTGCCATGCTGTCACATTATAGCCTCCTTGACCTGTCCCCACAGTGGATATCACTGACAGGCCCCTAATCAGGCATTTCTCAGGCCTCAGGCCCATACCTTCCCCTCTTGCACTTCCCCTTCATAGGCTGCTAGACTGAGACCCACAGCCTACCTTGCAAGAAGCAACCACCCGGGCATGTTCCTGCCGACAGCTCGCTGCTCCCATCCCCGGCCTCTGCCTTCTCTGTCTTTCCACTAAATCTGCTGTCCCAGTTACATAAGTGATTATTCTCCCTGATGCTGCATTACATATGAGCCCCGCCTTTTTCAATGTGCACACAGCCATCAGTCGGTGATATAGCTTCAAGGCAAAAGAGGGAAGAGGCCATCTTCATTAAGAGCAGCAGTTACAAGACATTTTAGGTTGATGGGGAAGGAAAGGCACAGGTTGAACACAAGCACTCAATACAATCAATGAAAAAAAGGGTCAAATTTAAAATGTTTTCTCTTCAAATTTTTTTATCTGCCATTCACCAGGGCACACCCCAGGGGGACGAGTAGGGAACCTATATCCACCTCTGGCTTCTACTATCATCTTACCAAGTGAGAATACAGATCGGGGAGAACCTGACTCCTTCAAGAACAATAAGCTTTCATACAAGGCAACGGAATGAGGGACAGAGGATCAGTTCCCTACCCCCAGCTTCGTGGCACAGAGGAAAAGCAATTCCACTTAGAAATATATATATACTTATACATATATATATATATGATTTTTATAATATGTCTATTTATAAAAATTCATCACACTTGATCAGAACTATGTCCTACCCTTTCAGCTGACCCCAAGGGAACAAGATCCCAGCCCTGAGCCACTCCCTCCCTGGTTCTTGTTCTCACTGCCTCTATGGACCTGGGCCTGACTAGCACAGATTAAAAATAGGCATCGTTGTCCACCATGCTCCTGCTCAACATTACCTATGGGTTCCAAACCCCCCAAAATCCTAGTAGATCAAGGGAAGCCCCTCCCACCCCACAAGTCCCTGAGGCTCAATCCAGAGTCAGATCCTGCACTGTAGGCACTCAGACTGGCAGGTCACTTGCGCCTGCCAAAGATGGACTTCTTGGCAGGATTCTTGTCACTCATGCTTAAACCAATGAGAAGCCGAGCTTTTTCCTCTTCTTCCTGCTGTTGCATGTTCAGGTCTGATTTAGTTTCTAGCTTTCCCCGGACCTCAGATCCTGCTGCAGGCTTCAGTCTTAACTTTTCTTTGATTACCTGGCACATGAGAGAGGAATAAAAGATAAATATTAGTAGGGCTGGGAGAATTCATCAAAGTGAACCAAGTCAACAAAGATTATTAAACTTGTATGCAAGGCATAGTGGAGCAATTCAAATTATAAAATGGTCTCTGCTTTCAAGAAGCTTACAGTCTAATTAAGCTTGTTCTAAATCTGATATTGTAACAGTGCTTAGTTACATAAAATTAGTGGTACTTAACATACATAAAGCACTAACAAATACTGAGTTTAATAATCTGGGCACTCATGGGAGGGCAAGGAAGTCATTTTATTCACCTACCCTTTCCCAATGTTATCAGTTAGTATTGCCCAGAAAAGACTCCAGAGCAAAGGACCAGCGCACCAGCCCCTGCTAACCAAACAGCCATAAGGCCTTGTGGGTACCTGGGCAACGAGGGCTTTGCGGCTATCTCTTTTGACCGCCATAGCAAAGTCTAGCCATGTCCATGTGTTGTTGTGGTATTCCAAGCAGGGCAGCACCAGATTAAGGTCACCCCAGTCTACACTATTCTTCTCACCCTGCAAGAGAAGGAATGGAATGAGAGAAAAGAGGGAAAAAAATATCATCTGCCACTTTGAGTCTAAGCCAGTACTTGAATGTGAATTCTTACAGCAGCAACCTGTTGATATGGATTCCCCCTTCCCACAACTGGTAGAAGTACAAAGAACAGAAAAAAGAGCAGATTTATCATCCAGAATCTAGTTACAAGAAGCCTGGCTAAAGCCAGACATGGTGGCATATGCCTGTAATGCCAGCAACTGGGAGGCTAAGGCAGGAGGACTGCCATGAGGCTAAGGCAGGAGGACTGCCATGAGTATAATGCCAGCCCAGGCCACGGAGAGAATTTAGGACCAGCCTGGACTATAGAGCAAGACCTATCTCGAAACAAAACAAATGAAAATGTTTGGCTGTTTCTCTGGTTATAACATCTGCTTATCTTAATTTGGCTCCCTTCTTATCCTGTTCTAGAAAATGCTGGTAAGATACAGACCTTGTAGCTGACACACAGTGGAACCTGTGGAATCTTTATGTAGATAAAGGAGTTGTTCATGGCAGCTCGCTCTTTCATCTTGTCAATATCATCCACGGGGTGCTAGGAAGAAACAAAACACACAAGCTCCTGAAACCATCAGAAGAAACGCAGAATCCTAAATAATGCCCCCTCCTTCCTACCCCACAGTACACCTGCAGGAAACAAACCCCAGTACGGCCCAAAGAGCACCTAGATTCTCTCATTTTTCCTTTAGCGGGTTATGTGTGGCTGTACCTCAGGTGATTTACGAAATGATCGTCTGACCCCAGAACTACGAGTCAAGCCCTGGGCCACACCCTTCCCAGGTACAGCATCATCTGCTGTAATCAGCTGTCGAGGTTTCACCACTGGTATTCCTGTAAGAAAGCAAGTACACCTGCGGTCACTCTCTTCCTGAAGCTCCAACTGCCTCTGGGGCTACCACTCCATTCTTCTGCCAACCCATCATATAAGTTCTCACCAGTAGTCACCAGTTTGGACTTATCCTCTTCATCACCAACTTCATCATCTTCCATACTTCGACCAGGAAAAAAAAAGCCCATCATTCTGTGGAAGAACTGGTGTGTCAGCTGGATGGTAAGAGGTACCACATTTACCTAAAGTAAAAAAAGATAAAGGAGTTAGGAGCTGGAGGAATGGCTCAGTGGTTTAAAGTGCTTGCCTAGCAAGAGTTAAGTCAAGCACTAAGTGCCCAGGTTCGATTCCCCAGCGCCACACAAACGAGGTGTGGTGGCACATGTCTATAATCCCAGAACTTGGGAGGCTGAGACAGGAGGATCACGGTGAGTTCAAGGCCAGCCTGTGCTACAGAGCAAGACCCTGTCTCAAAAAATAAAATTAAAAAATAAATAGAAGAAGAAGAAATTAACTCATACACTATCCCTCAGTTTCCTACTCTTCAATGGTGTAACAAAACACACAGCTAGCCAGGCATGGTGGTCAGTCTGAGCTACAGTGAGACTCTGTCTTTAAAAAAAAAAAAAAAAAAAAAAAAAAAAACACAGCTAGCTTTGGGGTCCCTATGTTCCTGGGTTTCCAAGGGATCATTTACTTACCTCAAAGTGTTCCTTAACAGAGATACCCCCAACAGGGGGCCGGACTTTGCTGAAGAGGCGGAGGGCTAGCTGTCGCCCAGACTGGCAAGAGCTCTGGGGCCGCAGGACAACCTACAGGACAAAGTGAAGAGAGCCCAACAAAATGACCTCTTTACCATACATAACTCAACCCACAAATTCCCCAAAGAATGAGAGGAAACACCATGATCTTGCTAGCTAAGTAAGCTTTTACCGTCTCATATCACATTTCCTAAAGTGGGTTTATACGGAAGGATTATTATAAATGCTCCGTGCTAAGAAGCAGGAATGGAAGAGTAGGACTTGCATTACAGAGATGGGAGAATAACTCAGTGGATGAAGTGCTTGTCTAGCATGCACAATACCCTGAATTTGACCCTCAGCACAAGAAAGGAAGAAAGAAATGACTTGCCTTATACACAGCATTGGGAAGGAGGTTGTTCATAGTGAACCAGCCCAACTCCAGAAGATGTTCTGCTGTGTCATCAGACTTATTTACCTAGAAAGACAGATTTTTGCCTAAGTCTACTACATAAACCTATCTCAGCACCCTAACAACAAATTGCATCATTTGTTTTCAAGTGCTTTGTGTGTTAATCACAAACTCTAAACTCTATTTTTGTTTTTTGAGACACGATCTCACTCTGTAGCCCAGGCTCGGTGTGGACTCAGGGTAATCCTCCTGCTTCAGCCTTCCTCCTGAGTGCTAGGATGACAGGCATGCACCACTATGCCTGGTTTGTGTGGTGCTGGGGAACTGAACTCAGGGCACAAGCATTTTAACTACTGTGCTATTCCTCCAGCCCTAGTATCTTAAAAATCTTTCTGGGGGGCTAGAATAGCAGCACAGTGGTTAAATACTTGCCTAGCAAGTACAAGGCCTTAAGTCAGATTCCCCAGCACCACACAAGCTGAGAGTGGTGGGTCACACCTGTAATTCTCTTTTCTTTTTTCCTATTTCTTGAAACAGCGTCTTGTTCTGCAGCTCAGTCTCATCCTGAATTCACTACATAGCCCAGGCTAGTCTTGGACTCTAGGCAATCCTGCCTCATGCTCCCGATTACAGGAATGTGCCACCACGCCCAGCTTTATGTGGTGGTGGGGAATCAACTCAGGGCCTTGCACTTTCAAGGCAAGCATTTTAACCACTGTGCAATTCCTCAGGCCCCATGCCTATAATTCTAGCATTTGGGATGATTAGAGGATCACTCTCGGTTTAAGGCCAGACTGGGTTATGTACTAAATTCAGGAAGGGCCTCAATTACAGAGTGAGGCCCTGTCTCAAATAAATAAATAAATAAATAAATAAATATATAAATAAATAAATAAATAATAAATAAGTAAGGCTGGGGCATAGCTCAGGGGTTAAGAGCATCTGCCTACGAAGTCCAAGGCTCCTGGTTCAATCCCCCAGCACCACATAACAGCTATGTATGATGGTACACACCTGTAATTCCAGCATTTGGGGGGCTGAGGCAGGAGGATTGCTGTGAGTTTAGGGCCCACCTAGGCTACATAGTGAGTTCAGAACCAGCTGGACTGCAGTTTGAGACCCTGACTCAAAGAAAAATAGATAAATAGAGGCTAGAGGAATGGCACAGCAGTCAGAGTGCTTGCCTTGCAAGCCTAAGGCCTTGAGTTCAATTCCCCACCACCACATAAAGCTGGGCATGGTGGCGCACACTCGTAATACTAGCCCTTAGGAGGCTGAGGCAGGGGAATTCCCCTGAGTCCAAGGTCAGCCTGGGCTACAAAGTGAGAGTTCTGGCTAGCCTGGGCTACGGAGCAAGACCTTGTCTCAAAAAATAAAATATTAAAAATAAATAAAATTTGTGGTGGGGGTGGGGGTCCCTGGAGCAGGAGATGAACATTTAGGGCACTTGCATAGCAAGCCCAAGTCACTGGATTCAATTCCCCAGGACATAAACTGAGTGTAGTGGGGTATGCTCCTAAGGAAGCTAAGACAAGGGGATTGCTGTGTGTTTGAGGCGAACCTGAGCAACCTAGTGAGTTCACGACCAGCCGGGAGTAGAGTGAGACCCTGCTTAAAAATAAATACATAAAACATAAGTAATCTTTTCTTGGGGGGGGGGGGTGACAGGGATAGAGTTCAGTGATTGAAGTATGTGCCTAGTAAGCTCAAGGCCTTGAGTTCAATTCCTCAGCACCACTTAAGCTGAGTCTGTTGCTGTAATACTAGCACTTGGGAGGCTAACGCAGGACTGCTGTGAGCGCAAAGCCACACAATGAATTCAAAGCCAGTCTCAACTACAGAGCAATATCCTGTCCCTAAATAAGTATTTTTTTCTGTTTTTTTTTTTTTTTTTTGGGGGGGGGTGGTTTGTAATACTGGGGAGTGAGTCCAGGGCCTTCACACATACCTACATTCCCTACCCATTTTTTATTTTATTTTTGAGACAGAGTTTCACTAAGTTGCTGAGTTGCTCAAGTTGGGCTCAAACTTGTGATCTTCGTTCCTCAGCCTCAGAGTGCTAGAATTAGGACTGTGCCAGCAAGCCCAGCTTCTTTTAATCTCATACAATCAACACAACTCTAAATCCAGTGTTTCTCCTGGGTACTACTGGCCAGGACACTAAGTGTTAGTAATAACTTTTAGTCATTATTATGATTTTTAAAAAAATGTTCCCTTAGGCTGAAGGAATAGCTTAGCGGTTAAAACACCTGTCCCTGGGTTTGATGCCCCAGTACCACATAAAATAGGCATGGTTGCAGATGCTATAATCTCAGCACTCAGGAGGCTGAGGCAGAAGGACTGCCATGAGTTCAAGGATAGCCTGGGCTTCACCGTCGGCTCAGGACCAGCCTGGACCACAGAGCAAGACCTTGCCTCAAAAAATAAAATAAAATAAAATCTTATTCAGCGCTAGAGAAATAGCTCAGCAGTTAAAGCAAGGCCCTGGGTTCGATTCGTCAGCACCACACAAACTGTGCGTGGTGGTACATGCCGATAATTCTGACACTTAGGATACTGAGGCAGGAGAATTGCTGTGAGTCTGAGGCCAGCCTGGGCTACACAGTAAGTTCAGGACCAGTCTGAACTACAAAGCAAGACTCTGTCTCAGAGAGAGAGAAAAAAAAAAGCTGTGTTAGAATTCTATGCTAAGTGGGACTTGAAAGATTACCTCTTTAGGCCACACTTCTAGAGGTAATCTTAATGAAAAAAGTATTTGATTAAATACACCGCCATCTGTATCATTTAACATTTTAAACACTTGTCTAAGGAAGCTCTGCTAAGGTTTCTAATCATAACTATCATTAATAATCATGTAATAATTATTCCCTTTTTTATCTCTTGGTGAGGGTGGACTCCTGGGTAAGTCTATGCTTTTGTGCAACTGTTTTCCCAGATACCTTGCTGTAGAGGAACCTCTGCAGCTCTAGTTCAGCAATTCCCAACTGTCCATCTTCCTCTGTCAGGCGCCACCTAGCCTGAGCAAAGTAAAACTCAGTACGACGGACCACGCTCACATCTTCCTGTTGCTTTCGCAGCTCCATCTTGTTAGCCCTCTGTAGTTGGAAATCCTTAAAACACCTAGTAGTGAGCACAAGAGCCAAAGCCAGTAAGGAAAACGGCACACAGGTTGAGCTATGATGGAATGTTCTAGAAGGACACAGGTAGCAAAGTCCCATGTACCTGTTCTGGATTATCCAGTCCCTGACTTTTGCCCTGGATTTACTGTCTGACCCTGAACTGTAGGAATACAAATCTACCTTTTGGCTCTGTAACTTTAAGGCCATAAGTAATTTTTTCCCCCAACTATCCATTTTCCTTACAGCAGAACCTTGTCCACAAGGTACTCTACTGAGTATCCAAAGGAAAGTTCTCCTATTCTTGACCTCTAGCCAATTTTGGTAAGGCTCACTCAAGAAGAGCAAAAGCTAGGCACAGTGGTTCATGCCTATAACTCCAGCACTTGGAAGACTGATGAAAAAGGACTGCAAGAAGCTGGGCATGGTGGTGCACACCTGTAATCCCAGCATTTGGGAGGCTGAGGCAGGAGGACTGCCTTGAGTTCAAGGCCAGCCAGGACTACATAGTGAGTTCAGAACCAGCCTGGACTACAGAGACCCTATCTCCAAAAAGGGGCGGGGGGGGGGGGGGGGCAGCCCCCATTTCCGGGTCCCCCTTCTGACTAGCAGCAGCTTTACCCTCTTTCTTTCCCCTTCTATCTTCATTTCCCCCTTCTGTAATTTTCTCAAGAAAGTGTTCCCTTGACAACCTGAAAAAAAAAAAAAAAAAAAAAAAACAGGACTGCAAGTGTGGACAGCCTAAACTACACAGCAAGACCCTGTCTTAACGCACACACACACACCAGCTGCCTGAATCTACTCCTACACTAGCCTCTGATAATATATACAAGATCTAAAGACTAAGAATGTGCACAAGGAAAAGAAACCACCTTAGGTGGGGCAGAGGAAAGGGGCAGGAAAAGACTGCTGGAGGCACCTGATCAGGATATTGAGCTCTTCACTTTCCAGCTGCAGGTTGGACTTCTCTTGGTTCAGCTGTAACTGAAGCTTTTGGTTCAGATCAAGCAGATTCTCATTCTTGCTGTCATCCTGTAAAGACTAGGAAACCAGTACGGCAGAAATTAAAAGAAAATCTACCACTTACAAGGAGACCTCCCTGTCCTCAGACTTCCTGGTACGACTACCTTCATGACAGAATACATCTGCTTTTCCAGGTGCCGTATCTGGGCCACATGCTGCCGCACAGCCTCTTGAAGATGTAATATGCTACTGCGCTGCTCCTCGGGATTACTAGAAATCTCAAGTTGGAACCTGACTCGCTGCTTCTTCTCACTATGCTCCTATAGGAAATAGAGAGGGAAATGAATATGATTTTTTTTTTGATTTTTGGTGATGCTAGGGAACAAACCAAAGACCACGTACATCCTAAGCACATGCTTTACCACAAAGTTTCATTGCTATCCTATGAATTTCAAGATTTTTTTAACAGACGAATCTTGTAGTAACATAAAATAAAGATTAGGACAGGCACGATGACACATGCCTCTAATCCTATCACTTCTGAAGATAAGGCATGAAGATCACAAATTCAAGCTCAGCCTGGGCAATTTAGCAAGCCATATCTTAAAAAACAGACATGGCTGAGGATGTAGCTCAACGTAGATGCCTTGAGTTCAAGCTCCAGTACTTTAAAAAAAAAAAAAAAAAAAGGAATAAGGGGCTGGAGGAACGGCTCAGTGATTAAAATGCTTTCCTAGCAAGTGCTAAGTACCTGAGTTCGATTCTCCAGTAGCACATAAGCTAGGCATGGAGGTGCATGCCTATAATTCCAACACTCGGGGCTGAAACAGGAGGATTGCGATGAGTCCAAGGCCAGCCTGGGATCAACAGTGAGTTCAAAACCAGCCTGGACTACAGAGTGAGACCCTGTCTCAAAAAAATTAAAAAAAGAAAGAAAAAAGAAAAAAAGGAGAAACAAGTATGAGAAGTGAGGAAGTTGGGATCCCTTGTGTAAAGGTGACCTTTATCTATTACTTTCAGGTCTAGATGGTGGCCAAGTAACAGAGCTGCACAATGTCTCCTCGTAGACCCACTTTAAAAAAAAATTGAGAATTTAGTCAAAAACTGCCTGTTCAATGTAGCTAGGACAGGGAGGAACACTAAGAATTGAAAGGAGGCCAGAAGAAGATCAGAAATCCCAAAGGAACATAGGAAGTGGAGGAAAAAAACAGCAGCCTAGGAAGCTGCCTCAGGCCAACTGCAAATAGCAGGGAGCTGCAGGCATCTGCAGGTGGAGGAAAGCATGGAGCCCAGAACATGTGACCCAGCTGGGAGAGGAAGGAGCACCCAACAACTGACAGGAGACCACAGGAAGGTCAGCAATCCTGAAGACATACTGAAAATGGAAAAAAATAGCAGCCAACTGGGTGCAGTCTTGAGCTGCCAGAATCCACAGACCACAGACAAAGGAAAGCCCAGAGTCTAGAACCTTAGACTGAGGAAAGTGTGAATCCAAGAGAAGTGGGAATTGACAGCAGCTGGTGCCCCAACCTCTGAAAAATGAACTTCGAGGCAGTGCACACTAGAAATGTGAGCTCCTGTTAGAAAAGGCCTCCTAGAGCCCAGATCAGAAGCAGTGCTTGACAGCTGTAACAGGCAACAATGGAAGCAGGAACTATTAAAAAAAAAAAAAAAAAAAAAAAAAAAAAAAAAAAAAAAAAAAAAAAAAAAAAAAAAAAAAAAAAAAGCCCAAGACTGAACTGATTAAAGGCCAGGAGAGCAAGTGTCAACCCTCGTTGTTGTATCCAACAAAATTATCCCTGAAAATTGAAGAAGTAAAAATTCCTCATGTCCAAGAATCCCTAAAGAAATCTGCAATCACTAGCCCAGCATTGCAGAAAATACTTGATGGAATCTTTGAGGGAAGCAGACAGACAAGCTGCACCAAAAAACATGGAGGAAAGGAAACACCTAAATAGAAAGTGTAACATAAAGAATAGATTGGTATTTGAATCATTTGATCAGTATACTTCTAAAACAGTACCAATTGTCTCCTAACATCTGTGAATTTTCCCCATAATTATTATTTTTAATAGTATGTAAGTTTTCAAACCATAGTAATTATATACAACATGGGGAATTGGTATAAAATCTTTACAAATATGTATGCATGAAGTTAGGGATGAATAGGTAAATAAAATGATAAACCAAATCTGACAAAATGTTAGTATTTAGTGATATGAATAAATAATTTATGAAAGTTAAAAAAATTTGAAATACCTAAGCATGCCACTCTGTTGCTTTAACTGTAGTATACTTAGGTGACACAGATTTAAGTTCATTTAATGTAGCAATTAGATATAGACTTAGGCTTGTTCAATGTAGCATGTCTTCTGAATGTGCAACATTTACCTTTCAGTACTCAGCTAAGGAATATGAAATTTAACTTCTCTCTTATTCTTTCTCACATTTTCTAGCCTTGTGATTTTCACTGTAATAGTTCTTATGTGGACTGGTGAGTGAAGCCATGTTAAAGAAAGATATAGTATCAACAAAGATATCGTAAGATACAGAAAAAAAGAACTTTTGGCAAATAACCCCAATAAAAGGCTCTGCTGGATCCAGAAGAGGCATCAAGATATAGCCACTGCAGCCCACTCTAGGGGTGGGAAGCTGAACTAATCAGTGGTGATTTGAGTGGTAAAGTGAGTCAGACACAAAAGATTAAGTATGTTAAATATACCATGGTTTCTCTGATTTGGGAAATCAAGAATACAGGCATTCTATAGAACGAAATGAGTGTGAAAGTGGGAGTTAAGGGTGCGGGGGGATGGGAAGGGGGTGGGAGGGCTGAAAATGGGGAGGGAACGGGATTGTAATGTTGATGTGATATAGATGTGCACAAAATACTCAAGTTCACTGTAAACATTATGTATTTTATATATATATTAATAAAAATGGTAAAAAAGTGATAACCTTTATCTATCACAATTAGTAACAAGAATAAGGGATAAGTCAATGCAAAACATCTGGCAATGTAGATTTTAAAAGCCATGGCCCCCGAGTGGGGAGGATACAGAGGGTGCAATTATTCCAATTATAGGAGCTTAGGTAACTTGAATGGAGAACTATAAGCACACAACTAACAGGCACTGCATCTCAGCAATACATGGACCTTCTAACTGCAACATACCAATCACAAGGCCCTTTTTCAATGTGAAGCATGGTTTTGCTTACTGTAGCTAACAAAAAAAAAGGACAAAAGCTGGAGGCAGGGGTTCCGTAAAGCTAACTAGCATTTTAATAGGGTCCATGCTCACCTTCCGCTTGGGTTCTACATGAAGCAGCAGGTTATTGACGATGTCCAGGATCATGGCATACTGGGCTGGGTTGGTCGAAATTTCCAGTTCATGGTGGATGAGAGTGAAGGTATCCACAGCCCCTACGTGATTGTTAACAGCTAAATAAGAGGCTCAAATTTCTTATAAGTATCTGTTTCATCTCCTAACCCACATTTGCAATATATTTTTTTTTAAGACATGTCTTACTCTTGTAGTTCAGGTTGATCCTGAACTCATTATGTAGCCCAGGCTGTCCTCACACTCAGAGCAATCCTCCTACCTTAGCTTCCCAAGTGCTAGGATTACATGCATGTGGCACCACACCCAGCTTATGTGGTGTTGGGGAACTGAACTTGGGGCCTTCAGCTTACCAGGCAAGCCTAACCACTGTATTATCCCTCCAGCCCCTAACCCACGTTTGCAACCACTACTGCTAGTCAATCCCACAGAAAGAACGTAGAAACATGTTTGCTTATTTCAGAATCATTAATACCTATTCTTCCCAGTTTCCTCCATGATAATAGGCTGTTCTCGCATAGTAGAACTTACAAAATGTAGACCATGGTGAAATATCAATGCCCATTCAATACCACTAAGTGTGTCCTCTACACTGGGAGATCCACCAAGGAAATAAGCACTAAGAAAACAATTACTTTCACAAACCCCTCTGTCCTAAAAGTCCTTCAAACCCACAATACCTTCTTGCTTCTTTAGAAGGTCTTCCTTTTCTTGGTTCTCATGAATCTCAGGTGGCTTAATTTGAGTTGCTAACTCAGGATCAATGTCATGACTGTAACTAATGTAGTACATTCGGCAATTACAACGTGAAATTATCCGCTGGACTTGCTGAGCTTGCTGGGCCTCAGATGGCTGGTTCCAATCTGGGAAAGAGGTAGGAAAAAGATAAAAGACATCTCAATAAAGGTATATAAGGCTCTTTCAGTTATGTTTGATGTCTAGGAAATTCAAAAACACTGTTTTCAATCTAGCCTACCACAAAATGTTCCTTTTCCAGTACATTCTGATGGAAAACAGAGATAAGCAGGGCTGGGAGTATAACTCAGTGAGAGAAGGTTTGCCTAAAAAACATGAGGCCACTGGGTTTGATCCCCAACACTATGAAAGGAAAAAAAGCAAGGAAGGAAGAAGGGAAGAGAAAGGAAGGAAGAAGAAAGAGAGGAAGGAAGAAAGGAAGAAAGGAAAGACAGGCAGGCAGACATTAAAAATAGGTAAAGAGACCTAAAGGTTATCTCAAAAAAATTTTTTTAAATAAGAAAATGGCCCTTGGGATATACATGTACTTCTAACCATATCCAGGGGAAGAAAGAGATAGCTGACCTGTGGTTGTGGTAACCATGCCTCCCACTGCCTGTCCACTCTCCATCAGCTCCTGCACAGAGTCAAGACTACGCTGCCGGTGCTCCTCAATATTCTTCACCTGATGACAAAGATACAGGCACTATTAGCTCCTGGGAAACCACTGGTTTATCCTGGTTAACTAGGTCATAGATCTTAAGGTTTCAAGTAGTCGTGTGCCACAATAATGACATTTACAACAATAAAAGACTAATATAAGGGTGGTCCCAAAAAAATGACATCACAGATGTCTTAGATTGCCTAAGTATACTCTATGGTGTTTACACAATGATGAAATCTCACAATATGTATTTTTCAGATTATAACCACATTGTTACACAACACATGACTAACAGATATACTTAACTGCCTATACATTCCCTGGTATGAGTAGTTTAATATTCAGGTTATTTCAGGTTAGAAGGCACACATGGTTCTCTTTCTTGTCCCAAACCACATTAATTCCCCCCAAGCTTTTTTTTTTTTTTTTTTTTTTTGGGACAGGGTCTCACTGTGTAGCCCAGGCTGGCCTTGGACTCACTCACTACAATCCTCCTGTCTCAGCCTCCTTAGAGCTGGGATTACAGGTATATGCTACCATGCTCAGCTCATGTGGTATTGGGGAACTGAACTCAGGTACTTAAGGCTTTAACCACTGAGCCATTCCTGCAGCTCTGTTTTTTTTTTTTTTTTTTTTTTTTTTTTTTTTGAGACAGGGTCTCACTCTGTATCCCAGGCTCACTCAGACTCACAACAGTCCTCCTACCTCAGCCTCCCAAGAGCTGGGATTATAGGTGTGCACCACCACACCTGGCTTATGTGGTGCTGGGGAACTGAACATATGCCCAGTCCTTAGTATTAAGCTCTTTTTGTGCTCTTTTTTCTTCTTTTTTTCTCTTTTTGTGTTCTTGCTGTAGTGTTCAACTGGTGCAGCTCTATAATCCCAGCATTCTGGGAGGGTATGAGAGCACTGCAAATTCAATCCCAACCATAACAATTTAGCAAAACTTCCTCAAAATTTAAAAAAGGCTGGGGAATGTAGCTCAGTGTAAAGGCTCTGGGATCAATCTCTAGTACTAGGGGGGAAAAAAAAACAGGATAGGTAGTCATCCCAAGTCACAAAAACACTTCTATTAAGGAGGTAAAAACTGGGGATGGAAGAATGCCTCAGGTTAAAGAACTTGCCTATCAAGTGCTAAGTAACTTAGTTGATTCTTCAGCCCACAGAAGCCTGGCATGGTGACACACACCTGTAATCCCAGCACTGTGTAGGCTGAGGCAGGAGGACTGCCATGTGTTTGAAGCCAGTCTGGGCTACATAGTGAGCTCAGAACCAGCCTAGAATTCAGAGTGAGATGCTGTCCCAAAAAGAAAAAGGGGGGGGGGGGGGCCTGGAGGAATGCCACAACAGTTAAAGCACTTGCCTAGCAAGCACAAGGCCCTGGGTTGGATTGTCCAGCACCACATAAACTGGGCATGGTGGTGCATGCCTGTAATCACAGCACCTGGAAAGCTGAGGTAGGAGGATTACCACAAGTCCAAGGCTAGCCTGGGCTCCATAGTGAGTTCAAAACTACCCCGGGCTACAAAGTAAGACCCTGTTCAAAAAAAAAAAAAAAAAAAAAAAAAGGCAGAAACCATAGTCCTTCCCACCTAAGCCATCAATGTTCTACTCTGATGCTAGTAAAAACAAAAATGGTTTCAGCTATGAAAGATGGCAAGCCTACATGAATCAGAAGCCCAGGATATACCAAATAAGGAGATCCTGATAGCTCATCTGCTTATCTCCGCTTGAGTAGTTAACCCCTTTTGCTTCTATTTCCTCCAACTAATGGTAAAGGGCATGATTTGCCTGAACTGCAGTTGTTATTTATCAAGATGACCTCTTACATTACACTAACTTGACTCTTAACTTGGCTTAACCTCACAGCATCAGACTTTAATGCTTATTTATTTGTTTCTTTTATCATTACACTTGAGATCACCTAGACTGAGCCCTAAGGCAGCTAGTGCCAGAAGCACCAGGAAGGGTCATGCCCATTGACATATGCAGTCTGGGAGAGTGAGACCGGAGGATCCCAAGTTTGAGCCAAGCCTGGGCAACTTAGGAACTTAGGGAAACCCTGTGTCAAAATAAAGAATAAAAAAAGGGGTGGGGGTGCTGAGAATGTAGCTCAGAATGAAGGCCCTGGGCTCAATTACCGGTACCACAAAAAAGGAAAAGAGGGAGGAAAGGCACCAGCATTATCCTCACTGTGTAGAATGGCAAATTAATTATCACTTTGGTTCTCATCACATACATCAAGATCCCATTAATTCATCTGAGGATATATACCATGCACAGCACATATTAAAGACATAATGGATAATGATTGATATTGCCTAGCAACCTTTCATAAGTATCTGATGTTCAATATATCCAATATCATATCCTAGAAATTACAGTATAAATTAATTACCTTGCAATGTAATGACAACCTCCTTCCTTAGTCTATTCTATTCATAATCTAATCCAACAAAACTGATATAAACTTAAGATTCCCTCCAGATGCACTAACTTTAAGAAAGTAAGGGACTGGGTGAGTACCTCAAAGACTAGATTGCTTGCCCAACATGTTCAAGGCCAGCATTACATAAAAATTAGCCAGTCATGGTAAGCACATATCTGTAATCCCAGCATGTGGGAGGCCAAAGTGGGAGGACTACCAAAATTCCAGACCAGCCTGTACTACAGAGCAATACCTGGTCTCAAAATGAAATAAAATAAAATAAAAGGTGATTTTTCTATCTGAAAAATAATCTTTATACCTATCAAAGCAGCTTTCCTCTGATCCTTCAACAATCTTGTGAAGGTGAAGTGTTAATTCCATTTTACAATAAAAGTAACTTGCAGGGCAAGGTGTGTAACTCAGTGGTTAAAGTGCTGGCTTAGCATGTGAAAGGCATTAGCTGGTAGACATGGTGGTGCATGCCTGTAATGCCAGCACTTACTCTTGTATCCAAGTACTAACCAAGTCCAAAACTGCTTAGCTTCCAACATCAGATGATATTAGGTACGTTCAAGATGCTATGGGGGTAGACAATCCCAGCACTTGCGTGGCTGAGGCATAAAGACTGCTGTGAGTTCAAGACCAGCCTGGAATATGGGACAAGACCCTGTCTAAAAGTGACTTGCTCAAGCAGAACTTAGCAGTACAGGCCTATCTATAGTCCCAACACTTTAGGACACTAAGGCAGGAAGAGGATCACAACTTCAAGTCCCTAGGCAATTTAGCAACTTAGGAGACCCTGTCTCAAAATGAAAATTGAAAACTGTCTGGGGATACAGCTTATTGTCAGGACTCTGGACTCAATCCCCGTACCACAAAAAAACTTGACTTGCTCATAAGGTTCATAACTAACATAATAAAAAAACCTATCAAAGTTGTCAATAGAAATCACCACAATAAGCCTGTAATTCTAGCTACTGAGACAGGCTGAGACAGAAGGACAAAAAGGCCCAGGCCAACCTCAGCTTAGCAAGACCCTATTTCAAAATTTTAAAAAATGGCTGGAGATGTAGCTTAGTGCTAGAGTGCTTGCTTCCTTACTATAGTACCACCACCATGCCACCAAAAAGAAAAAAGTCACATAACCTAATTCCTGAATAACGTATACTTCAACCTCACTGCCTTGCTGAAACAACCAATTATTTTCACAAGAACAATCAAAAAGGGCTGGGTATACAGCTCAGTGGTTCAAGTTCTCACTTAGCATGCAGTGACTTGGGCTCAATCCTCCAGTACCACAAAAAATTAGCTATGCATAGTGGTGGATATCTATAATTCCAGCACTGGAGGATAAAGCAAGACTGCCATGAGTTCAAGCCTGGGCTACACTGTGCCTGGACTACAGAGCAAGACCATGTATATAAAAAATAAAGTAACAAAATGAAATAACAAAGAAAAGGTGAATAGAGAGCTTACCAAAAATTCTCACATTTATTTAGCCAAGCATGGTGGTGGCATATCTGTAATCCCAGCTACTGCTGAGGCTGAAGCAGGTAGATTACAACTTTAGACTAACAAGGCTGGAGGAATGGGACAGTGGTTAAAGAACTTGCCTAGCAAGAGCAAGGCCCTTAGTTTGATTCCCTACCACCACACATGCTGGGCGTAGTGAGACACTCCTGTAATCCCAGCACTTGGTAGGCTGAGGTAGAAGGATTGCCAAGTCCAAGGGTAGCCTGGGCTACATAGTGAACAGGACCGGCCTGGGCTACAGAGTGAGACACTGTCTCAAGAAACCTCAAGGAATGGCACAGTGGTTAAAGCATTGGCACTGCAAGTGCAAGGGCCTGAGTTTAATCCCCAGCACTACAGAAAGCTGGGCATGGTGACATACGCCAGTACTCGGGAGGGAGGCTGAGGCAGGCAAATTGCCCTGAATCCAAGGACACTCTTGGCTTCACCAGTGAGTTCGGGATCAATGCAGGCTACACAGAGCAAGATTCTATCTCAAAAAATACTAGGGGATACAGCTCATTACCCCTGAGTTTAATCTTCAGTAATCTTTTTTTAAATACCTCAGTAGGAACTTTAGGACTAGCTCAGCATTCAAAGCACAAGTGCTATATCAAGCACTAAGAATACAAGTTTGATTCCTCAGCACCACATACACTGGGCATGGTGCTGCACATCTGTAATACCAGCACTCGCCTGTGGAGGACTGCCATGAGTCCAAGACTAGCCTGGGCTCAACAGTGAGTTTAGGACCAGCCTGGACAAAATGAGACCCCCAACTCAAAAAAGAAACCAAAAAATGCACATAGACCACAGACTGTCCATATTTCAGGAGTTATTAGCCTTATTACTCTGCTAGGCAACAAGTGTTATGAAGAATATTCTAGCTATTCCACTTGGAACTATGGAAAAGTAGAGATATAACAGGCTTTCCCAGTTCTGCTAACTAACCTCTAACCAGAGCTGTCGGCCATCCTGCTCGGTAGGATTGCTTTCAGTGGTGGCAAAGTACTGCATGCCATCCAATAGGCAAGTCCAAGATGTCTTTTGCTTCAATGTGTCCCCATACCAGGCTGGATGGTGTTGGCACTGTAGCAACTGAGCTTTGGCAGCTGACACAATGACACATCCTTCCGTTTCTGCTCCACGAAGAACCATCTATGTCAAAGACAGAACCAAGCAGAGTTAAGCTGCCCAGGAAGATAAAAATGCTATTGAGATCACTGTAGTAAAGCACTACTGCTGGGTCTAATACTGGCTTAGTGGGTAAACTACCAGTATTCAGACATGAAACCGATTCTGAATGATACCTACAAGCAGGAAAATATTTTTAGTTCTATCCACCTGTTCTACACAGAGGAAAGGGAAAGTAAGTAATATGATTATGATCTAACCCAACATTAGGATGCCCTTATAAAGAAAAGGTACCTGGCAAGGGCTGGAGAAACAGCTCAGCGGTTAAAGCGCACAAGCACTAAGCACACGGGTTCAATTTCCCAGCACCACATTAGGCTGGACATGTCGGCACAAGCCTGTAATCCCAGCACCTGGAAGGCTGAGGCAGGTGGACTGTCCTGAGTCCAAGGCCAGTCTGGGCTATAGTGTGTTCAGAACCAGCCTGGATCACACAGTAAGACCATCTCCAACAAAAGGAAAAAAAGAACGAACAAACAAATGAACCTGGCAAGGGCTGTAGCAATAGCACAGCAGTAAAAGCACCTGCCTAGCAAGCGCAAAGCCCTGAGTTCTCTTCCCCACTACCATGTAAAGCAGGCATGGTGACGCAAGCCTGTAATCCCAGAACTTGGGAAGCTGCAACAGGAGGACTGTGTTGAGTCCAAGGCCAGCCTGAGTTACACAGGGAGTTGAAGACCAGCCTAGGTTAGAGCTAGACTCTGTCTCCAAAAAAAAAAGTACCTGGCAGTTGACCAATTCAATAAGGCAGTTTCGGTTGTATATGTCATCTGTCTGGCAGGCAGCAATGCCACACAATTGGTCACTTATACCCGACTCCTCTTCTGTGAACACTACAAACCTGTCTGTCTCTTCAATAAGCTTCTGCAACATGTAAGCACCTGGCAAAGAAACAGGAAGTAAGAACTTACCATCTCAAAAAGATATCCAGAATCAAACCTGCACTTTCTCTAGCTAGGAACACGTTCGAATAAGTGCTCCCCAACCTGGAACTCAATCCAGCCCACATTACCGACTCCTGACCCAAGGGTAAAACAAGCACTGTCACTTCATTTTCCTCGCAGTGGTAATAAAAACACAATCTCAAGAGAAACTCCCAATTGCTAGGTGGCAGCATTTTCCTTTAGGCACCTATGCACAAGTAAGGAATCCACATTCCATTCTGTTTTGGTTCTCATTTCATTATTATATACGCTTCTTTATTTGTGTTCTTTTCCACTTGAAACCAATCCTTGAAACCACTGTATTCTCCTGGCTTCTTGGCTGCTTCCTGATTCTCTGATTATGTCTCTAGATGCCCTTCTCCCAGGTCTTAGAAATGAGCATCTCCTAAGATCCATCTTTGGCATATTTGTTTCTCTCCCTCCTTCTCTCTCCACTCATTTTTATTTTGAGGGTCTCGCTCCAGGCTGGTTCTGAAGTTTTATGTCACATTTTTATAACTTAATCTGCTCTGTCAGAAAGCATTTATTAAGCACTATACTGAATTCAGTGAAGGTTGCAGAATATGAGAGTTCTGCTTACCTCAACAACTTTATCATCTCTGGGTGAACTAAGATTAATTCATTCACTATGCATGCATTCATTCATAAATTCATTTTAGCTTTATTAGAGGTTAATGATATTATCAGATATGACTACAGACTTTGAGAATATAAAGATTAATGGAAGCTCAATAACAAGGAGAAAGTGAACCATGTAAATTTCATTCTTTTTTTTTTTTTTTTGATACAGAGTCTCTCTGTAATTCAGACTAGCCCTGAATTCACTATGGCCTTGACTCCTGACAATCCCACTTTAGCCTCCCAAGTGCTGGGGTTACAGGCATGCACCACCATGTCCAGCTTATAAATTTGTTGTGAAAATGCTGCTTATGAATGAATGTTCAAGGAAGCTGGGTGCGGCCTCATCTGTAATTCTAGCACTCTGGCAGGCCGAAGGAAAAGGATTACAAATTTGAGCCCAGGCTGGGCAACTTAGTGTCTTAATTAGACCATCTCAAAATAAAAAAATCAGAAAAATACTAAACTTGAAGGTCAGTATGAGAGCATGGGGTTCAATTGCCAGTACCAAAAACAAAACAAAACAAAAAAATTAAACATCCCCAAAATTCAATGCAGTATTTTAATCAGTGTAGAGAGGTCTAGGAAGGCTCCAAAGAGGGAAGTACTTAACATAAAACTTTGAGAAGAGGAAATTGAGTAAGTACAGAGGAATGCAAGTGTACAGTGAGTTTGAGAAAGCAGTGAAAAGTGCCAAATGCCATAAGAAAGGAATGAAAGAATATACAAGTTTTACCCGATTGGACTAAAGGTGGGAATGCAAGCAAGGAAAGATGTATTACGGAATTTGTATCTGAGTTGTACCTTGAAGGCTTAGTATAATTTGAACATGTGAAAATGGGGAAGAAGAGCCAGCAAGAGAAGGAAATAAACTGAGCAGGAACGGTATAGAAAAAGTTCAGTATGTTCAAAGGAGAGTAACGAAAGGAAGGAGAAACTAGGTGGAGATAGAAAATGGAGGTAGATCATCAATGATTTTTCTCATACAGGGATAAGAAACTTTTGATCCTCATTTAGCATGAAATGGTGAAATACAAAAGGTTTTTTAAATAAGGTGTGTGATCATTAGAATTTTACTTTTAGGAACATAAATGTGGCAATATTATGTAGGAGGACTGGGAGGGGAAGAAACTGGAGGTAGGGAGATAAATTAAGAAATAATTATGGTGTCTCAACAAGATTTAGCAAGGGCTGGAACAAGGTAGAAGCCAGTGGAAATGGTCATGAGGAGATGGACAGAAATGTACTAAGATTATAGATAGGTGTCATTATGCCCAACTAATATTTTATGTGGCACTGAGGGATCAAACCCAGGGCCTAGCAAGTGTTTTTTGTTTGTTTGTTTGTTTTTTGAGACAGGCTCTTGCTTTCTTGCTCTGCAGTCCAGGCTGGGCCTGAACTCACTATGTAACCCAAGCTGGCCTCAAACTCACAACAATCCCCCTGCTTCAGCCTCTCAGACGCTGGGATTATGGGATTACAGGCATGTGCCACCATGCCCAGGTACTAGCAAGTGCTTTAACCACTGAGCGGTATCCCCAATCCTCTTCTCTATCTTAGAGTTTTGGTTAAAAGCACAATCTATGGCTGAAGACACAGCTCAATGATTAGAGTGCTTGTCTATGAAGCATGAGGCCCCAAAGTCGATCAGACTGTACCATATACTAGCTGGATGTGGTGGTCCTATAATCCTAGCATTCAGGAGGCTGAGGCAAGAGAACTACCATGAGTTGTAGGCGAACATGGACTACAGAGCAAGACCCTTTACCTCACAAAAAAGAAAAAAAGAAAAAAAAGAGTCCGCAGAAGTAGATTAGAACACTTGCCCAACATACTCAAGGCCCTGGGTTCAATCCCCTAGCATCATATAAAAAACAGCAAGGTGTGGTGGGTCACATCCATTCTCCCAGCCCATGAAAGGGTAAAACAGGATTGCCATGAGTTTGAGGCCAACCTGGGCTATAGAGTAAGGTCAATATCAGCGACTACAGAGTGAGATTCTGTCTCAAAAAAAAAAAAAAATCCTATCTCTACCACTTGCTCAATGGGGACTTTGGGCAGCTTGGTTTAACCTCTGTATGTTTCAGTAACCTTTTCTGTAAAGTAACGGTAACTATCTCTAAAGTTGTCATGAAAATTTAGTGGAATAATATGTAAAAATATTTTTCAGAAAGCCAAAGGTGGTGGTATACTCCTATAATCCCAGCAGTCAGAAGGCTAAGGCAGAAGGATTGCCCTGAGTTCAAGGCCACCATGGGCTACAGACTGAGGTCCCAATCAGTGTGGACTACTGAGCGAGACCCTGTCTCAAAGCAAACAAAAAACATGACATAGAAGCCAGGCGTGGAGGCACACACATATAATACAAACACTAGGGAGACTGAGGCAGGAGGTTCTTCATGAGTTTGAGGCCAGTGTGGGCTACAGTGAGTTCAGGACAAGCCTGCTAGATTATAGAGACAGACCCTGTTTCAACTAAAAAAAGAAAAAAAGAAAAAAAAGATAAAATTATGACGCAGGCCAGGCATGACGGCACAGGCCTATAAATCTAGCACTCTAGGAGGGTGAGGCAGGAAAATCCCAAATTGGAGCCCAGACTGGGCAGCTATGCAATTTAGCAAGATGCTGTCTCAAAATAACAATAAAAAATGAGGGGATGGAGAAATGGCACAGCAGTTAAAAACACTTGTCTATTGAGCAGAGGCCCTAAATCCAATTCCCCAGCACCCCATATAGCCAGGTATGATGATACAGGCCTATAATCCCAGCACTCAGGAGGTTGTAGCAGAAGGTTTACTGTGAGTTCAAAGTGAATTTAAAATCAGTTTGGCTACACAGCA
Organism: Ctenodactylus gundi; assembly: GCA_004027205.1. NCBI lineage: Eukaryota > Metazoa > Chordata > Mammalia > Rodentia > Ctenodactylidae > Ctenodactylus > Ctenodactylus gundi. The sequence goes on from PVKB01005376.1 coordinate 95,141, forward strand.
AGATCCTGTCTCAAAAAAAAAAAAAAAATAGGACTGGTGGAATAGCACAGGGTAAAAGCACTTGCTTAACAAGCTCAAGGCTCTAAATTAATTCTCCAGCACCACATAAGCTAGGCATGGTGGCGCACACCTGTAATCCCAGCACTTGGGAGGCTGAGGCAGGAGGACTGTAGTTGAGTTCAAGGCCAGCCTAGATTACACAGTGAGTTAGGGACCAGGCTGGGATACAGAGGAAGACGCTGTCTCAAAAAAGTATATAAAAGGACTTCTGGTCAAGATGGCAGCCAAGTAACAGAGCTGCACAATATCTCCTTGTGGACCCATTTAAAAAGTTAAGAATATAGTCAAAGCCCACCTGTTCAATGTAGCTAGGAGGGGGGAGTGCCCCAACAATTGAAAGGAGACCAGGGGAAGATAAGAAAACCCAAAGAAACACTGGAAGCAGGAGAAAAAACAGCAGCCCAGGAAGCCACCCCAGGCCCACTGCAAACAGCTGGGAGCAGCCAGCATCCACAGACAGAGGAAAGCCCAGAGAACAGAAATCACAGATCTGGGAGAAGTGGGAATTGACAGCAGCTGATAGCCCCAGCCTCCAGAAACAAGCCTGCTGGTAGTGTATACTGCAAACACAATACAAGCTCCCCCTAGAAAAGGCCTCTTGGAGCCTAGGTCAAAAGCAGTGCTTGGCAGCTGTAACAGGCAGTGAAATAAGGAGGCATTTTTTGAAAGAAAAAAAAAAAAGAGGCCAAGACTGTATTATTTAGAGGAAAAGAAAGCTCAGAAGAGCACATCAGGGTTTTTGGGGACACTTAATCGTTGTCTAGATAAACAGGCACAAGAGACAGCTATGGAGAGGAAAGAAAGGCCACCAACCCCCAGAATGGCTCAGGTGTAGTGGGAGCATCTCTGAGGGGTGGAGAGCCCTGTCCTTGAGATAGGAAAGCCAGGTTAGGCAAGAAAGCTTTGCAGAGGGGCCTGGGGAGGGTTCATGACACCTCAGAGCCCATTGGACTGTTAAGTCTCCCCTTATTGCCTACTCCAAGCACAGAACCCAGGGGAATTTCAGCTCCCCTCACACACCCTCATACTCATTCAAAAAAACTTCTCAGCTAGGCCTTTAAAGTGAAGTCCCTAAGCACAGAAAAATGGGAAGAAGGCAAGGCAATAGGATACCCAAAGAAATGCCTGAGACCCCAGAAATTAATGTCATGGACACTGAAATAGTGGAACTACAGGGAAAGAGGTCAAAAAGCAAATAAACAAGTTCAAACAAGATATTCTCAAAGAAATGCAAGCATTAATCAGCAAGCTTAAGAGGAACTTACTAATCTAATAGTGGTCCTAATGGAGACAAAGCTCACTGAGCACACAGAAGCCACAAATAAAAGATGACTAAGGTAAATAAGAGAACTCAAGGTAAGAAGGAACTTTATTTAATTTATTTATTTTTTTGAACAAAGTCTCACTCTGTAGCCCAGGCTGGTCCTAAACTCACTATGTAGCTCAGGATGGCCTTGGACTTAGGGCAATCCTCCTTGCCTCAGCCTCCTAAGTGCTGGGATTACAGGTGTGCGCCACCCTGTCCAGTTTATGTCATGCTGGGGAAGAGAAGGGTACTTAGCACTTGTCTCAGCACTCCCCAGGGAAGCACTTTAACTGCTGAGCCACTCCTCCAGCCCCATGAAGGAACATTTAATAGAGAAGTGGAAATTTTGAAAAGAAATCTATTTGAAATTGCCATTATGCCTACTGCTCTATGTGTAATATATTTATGTAATACAGATTTAAGTTCATTTAATGCAACAACTCACTTAATTGGTCTTTCATGTAAGTTTATCCTAAGAAAACTAATTGATGTATTGATAACCTGAATGTCTTTTGAATGTACAAACATTTACCTTTTGGTACTCAACTAAGGAATGTGAAATTTAACTTCTTTTTCTTTCTCACATTTTCATATGAATTCCATTGTTATAGTCCTTTTCTTATCTGGACTAGTGGGTGAGCCCATGATATGAAGAATCACAACCAAGATATAGTAAGATACAGAAAACAGGAACTTTCAGCAAATAGGGGCTCTGCTAGACCCAGAGAAGAGGCTTCAAGATATGGCCACTGCAACCTATTCTAAGGTTACAAAGCTAAGCTCAAGTGCAGTGATACGAGTGAAGTAACACGCAGAAGATTAAATATGTTAATCACATCATTTCTCTGACTTAGGAAACCAGAATACAGGCATTCTATAGAACCAAATGGGTGTGATAGTGGGAGTCATGAGGAATGGAGAAAGTGTGGGAGGCCCCAAAATGGGAAGGGATTGTAATGTTAATGTGATATATACATATGTGCGCAAAATAATCAAGTTCACTATAAACGTTATATATTGCATATATATATTAATAAAAATGGTGGGGAAAATAAATGAAAAGGAGTAAATACATTTTACTATATATATATATGAGGTGAGAATATAGCTCAATGTAAGGGCCCTGGGTTCAATTCCCATACCACAAAAAAACAATAAAAACATCACAATGGGGATGCACAAAGACCTACATTTGACCTCCAGGGCAAAAAAAAATACATCACGTACCAAAAAAAAGGAAAACGCTCTAATCCTATATTTGTCCCTTCCCTTACTCATCCTGTTTTGGTTGGTCCTACTACTCCTCGTAATGACAGGATCAGACTTTAGACCTTTTAATGTCTTTATATCATGATATGTAAGATTAAGGTGGCACAATATGGAAAAATAATAGTTTCACTCTATACCTAGATGAAACTAGCCATGATACAATCCTCAAACCTTTGTCCAAGCCCATGTCAATGTTGTAACCTCAATTCAGTCTTTCTCTCTCTCTCTCTCTCTCTCTCTCTCTCTCTCTCTCTCTCTCTCTCTCTCTCTCTTTTTTTTTAGAGACAAGGTCTCTCTGTATTCTAGACTGAGCCTGAATCTGCTATGCAATCCAGGCTGGCCTCAAACACAGAGAAATATTCCTGCCTCAGCATCTTAAGTGCCAAGATTACCTGCATACACCACCAGACTCAGCTTATATGGTGGCTGGGAATTGAATCCAGCATCTTTCACTTGCTAGGCAAGTGCTTTATTTAATTACTGAGCTACACACCCAGCCCTAAACCAAGAGTCTTTGCCAGTCCCAGCTTACCTCCTGATGACCCCTTATCAGGCTGTTCACTAAAGCTGGGAACGTCAACATGAGGTGGAGCTAGGACATTCATCGGGACACCCCGTTTCGGCTTTTTGGCTGGTATCTGGGGATCAATCTTTAAACCTTTCAGGGCCTCAGTAGATAAATTACGCTTAAGTACAGCTGCCTTTTTGTAGCCATCATATAAACCAAAGGCAATGTCCCGGTTGGTGGTTGTCCAGGAAATCCGTAAATCTACCAAGTACAGCTGGTGCGTATGGAAGGCATGATCCCCATCGCGAGTAGAGAGCTCCTAAGAAACAGGAAAAAGACCTTAGCAAAGCATGAACATTCTGCCACTGCGCCTCAACCACAAATGAAAAAAAAATTGTTGAATGAGAAATCCACTCTGAAAGACAAAGGAAGACACTGGAGAAAAAAATTACATGGTCTTGTTTGAGTATTACCTTCCAACTATACCACATGTACATATATGATTGTATTGCAACAATGGAGATTGAACCCAGAACCTTTGCACTGAGTATATACCCCCAACCATAGCACTTTCTTTTCTTTCTCTCTCTCTCTTTTTTCATTTTGAGACAGGATCATACTAAATTGCTAGATTGTCCAGGCTGAGCTCAAACTTGCAATCCTGCTGAGCCTCTCAGAATGCTACACTTACAGGCACATATGACCAAGTTCAATTCTATTATATATACATTTATTTATTTTTATTTGACAAAGGCTCTCTCTCTGTAGCCCAGGATGGTCCTGAAGTCACTCTTAAAGTCAAGACTGGCCTTGGACTAAGGACAATCCGCCTACCTCAGCCTCCCTAGTGCTGGGATCACAGGTACATACCACCACAACCAGCTTTATATAGTGCTGGGGAATCGAACTCAGGGTCTTGTACTTGCAAAGCAAGTGCTTTAACAACTATGCCATTCCTTCAACCCTCTAATGTATTTTAAATAACTAAGAGTTTAAACTTAAAATAGTTCCCTAATGGAAATGTTAACTTAGTTGCTAGTGAAAAGCTTTAATTCTAAAGCTGGGTGTGGCAGTGCACACCTGTAACTGCAGCATTTCAGAGGCTGAGGCAGGAGGATGGCTTAAGTTCAAGGCCCGCCTGAACTATATAGTGACTATGGACCAGTCTGGACTCTAGACCACAGAGTGAGACCCTATATCAAAAAACAAAAAACCTTTGATCCCATTTTGTGAAATAAGCACCTTTAGAAGGAGAGGGACCCAGTGGCACAGGCCTATAATCCCACCACTCTGGAAGACTGAGCCAGGAGGGTCATAAATTTAAAACCTAGACTGGAAGACTTAAGAAACTAGCACGACACTGTCTCAGAAGCACATGATGCAATCCCCACCACACACACACACACACACACACACACACACACAC
>PVKB01005377.1:0-99581 GCA_004027205.1 Ctenodactylus gundi
AAAGTAGAACTGTTGGTCCACCCATCCACCAAACCAAATTGCATAAGTTAGTGTATTTTCTTGCTGCAAAAGTTGGGTCTGAGCAGCGGATTTCTCTGGCTAGCTACAGGGAGGGCTGCAGCAGCTAACAACAGTAGCAGAGCAGGGAGCACAATGGGGGGGGGGGGGGGGGGGGGGGGGGGGGGGGGGGGGGGGGGGGGGGGGAGGCCTCCCTGAGCCTGCCCAGATCCCGCTGGGAGAGAACCACAATGCGTAGAGTTCTTGGAGGCCTTGAAGGCAAGAACAGAGCTGGTTTTACATCTGGACAAAATATAAATTGTTACCTAAGAATACACAAACTACTTGGGTTAGTAGATAGCCATTTGCTACCAATTCTGCAATTAGGTGAAGAATTTTAAAAAATGTATGAAAGAGAATTTGTCCTTTCATAAAAAGGATCGACAGAGCAGTGGGATAGAAATCATCTAGCCGGATTTACAGTGTTCTGTGGGATGGAACCTCGGTTCCTCCGTCTATAAAATTACAAGAGGCCTGAGTGCTAAGTGCCACTCTCCCTACCTTCCCAATAACAATGTGATGCTCTAAGTATATTTGTTAAATTGAAGAAAATGATATTTTAAAATCTTCTTGAATACCATCATACATTCCAGCTTCCTTTTATTTATAAATATCTTAGTTGTTTCTAATTTTTCACATTGTAAATTAAGGAGAAATCAGTATTAATATGTTATAGATTTTCCTAGATTTTGATAAATTACCTTTCAAATTTGTAATATAGCTAATGAATCATTGAAATGTTTAGAGGCCATACTCTGACCACTGGACAACATCTGAGTTTCAAAGCTTCTATTCCTATGAATGAAATAATATTTATTTGAAAAAAAGTTCAAAAAACATACATATTTTAAAATGGTGCCACAAAAATCTACATACCCACTATGTAAATTGAAGTGATATTTGACCATATTTTAAAAACTGGAACCAGTTACAAATGTTAAATGAAACATGACAGTCAAATGCTTCTTTTAACAATCAGGCTGTTGACCTGTGTGACCAGAGCCTCACTATAAATGAAAATGAACAGTAGTCCCACAATATCATTAATACTCAATTTATAAACAAATTCTTAATTTTCTCAAAACGGTGCTTTCTACTGATAAATTTTAATAGAAATCTAATCATGGTTTGCATAATATATTTAGGTGTGCCTTCTTGTCTCTTTTGTTTTGAAAAAATTCCCTTATTAAACTCTCCGTAGTAATAAGTATGTGAAGAGAACATTCCAGTTCTCCTAGAGGAGCTTTGTAAAGCAAACACGCAGACGTGTTCTCCACTTGTCCTAATTCTTCTTTCAAACCTGTATTTTTGCACAGTAAAAGTTAATCCTCAGGAGGAAGCCACACATCCAGTCTTGGGGGAAGAAAATTTAAGGGGGTTGGGACCCTGAAAATCACAGAAGGCTCTCTCTGGGTATCTGAACAAGTAGGTGTTTCTGCTGGAATCTACTAATCCTAGCTTTAATGGGAAAAACAAAACAAAACAAAACAAACAAACAAAAAAACCAAAACCGAACCAAACCAAACCAAACCAAACCAAAACAAAACAAACAAAAAAACCCCAGAAAACTAGAACAGTAGACAGAACTATCCTTTTGCTTCTCCAGCAACAGCTTTGAAGATGTGTTGACCAGTAGTGTATGAAGTGAGACACTGACTTAGATGCCATTGCCTAGCAATGATACCAATAAAGGAAATGGTATAAAGCCAGTGTCTACATTTTCACATGACACGACATAGGCCAGTTGTATATGCTCTATATACCTCAACACTCACTTTTGTAAACATAATGTCTGAAAATATTTGCTACATATTATTTTATAAAGTTTAATGAGGTACTTTAAAAAAAAAAATAGGATCTTAATTTGTAGTCAAGCTTGGTTCTGAACTCACTGTGCAGCCCAGGCTGGCCTTGTACTCATGGCAGTCCTCCTGCCTCAGCCTCCTGAGTGTTGGGATTATAAGCATGTGCCACCACACGCGGGTCTATGTGGTACTAAGGATTCATGCTCAGGGCCTTGTGCTTGCAAGACAAGCATTTTAACTGCTGTACCATTCTTCAAGCCTCTATAACTTGTTTCTAACAGAGGAACAACAATAGGAAACTATAAGCAATTTTTAAATTTTAGTGTTACATCATTGTTTACATTCATATATGTGTTATAATTTCTCTTTTACAAATGAAATGAAAAGAAAGCCAGAAATATTCATACAGATGCTTAACCGATGACGACGGAAACAACCTTTTCCCCCCTCAGGCTGTCTTAAATGTGCTTCCTTGTGCATGTACTACGTTTCTGGAACGTAGCCAGCTGTGCTGCATTATCGGGTCCTCCCATTCTTTTTTCTTTTGGGATCACCTCCTCTAAAATTTTTTGATGTAGAGAGTTTCTGTGGGTCACTTCAAATTATCTTATATTTCTTCTGCGAGCAGAACATCTGGAGAGCATTTCGGCTGTGTCTGCATATGAATTCCAGAGGGACAGGGTGATCCCTAAGGACTTTATTAGCTCAAAGTCCCTGTCCATCAAAGCAGCATCTCTTTCAGAATTCCCCAACGCCTCATCCATGACCTGGTGATGCATTTGTCTTCAATGTTTTCTTGGCACATGGTCTATTGGGACCTCACACTGTGTTGTCTTGTAAATCCTTTAATTAGCTAGCTGAGAGGAGGGAGAGATGTGCTATCAAGATATAAGGGGGAGATAAAAGGAACAGAAATGAAGGTGCAAGAGATAGGACAAGGCCTTATCAATGGCTGCTAGATTGACGCAATAAGTAAAAACACAAATGAGAATGGATGGAGGCTAAAACTACTTTCCGATGTCCTTGGATACTGCTTCAAATATTAGAAAGACATCATTCAGTTCAATGAGATTTAATATATATATATATATTAAAGAGACAAAGATTGAAATTCTCATTTTCTTATGTTCTAGTACAATGGGAAAATCTATAATTTTAGTGTGTAATATTTAAATAGAAAGCAGTGAGAATTAAAATTATTTTAATATTGTAGTCAGGAAATGAATATTGTGGTTTGGATCTGGACTGTCCCCCAAAAGTCTCACGTATTTAAATGTTAAAGATTGCCTATGGGAACATGCGTTGTTTGGTAGATTGGGGCCTAATCTGGAGGTGTGGACTACAGGCATGTAAATTGGATTAACAGAGTGTAAATTGGATAAAGGCCTGGAAATTAGGATTAATGGCATGTAGTGGGGCTTTACCTCACCTCCCACACCTGGAACCAGGAGGGGTTGATCACTGGAAGGGGATCTGGAAAGATATATAAGCTGTTTCCTACCTTCCTTGGAGGACTAGTCTCAACTTACCTTCCTGTTTGTGGTGTCTTGAGATTCTTCCTCGACCTCTGCCTCTGCCATGTACTTCTGTTGCTGTGAGCCACCCCTGTATGGACTGTGACCTTCTGAAAATGTGAGCTAAATAAACCTTTCCTCCCCTAAATCTGTAGATGCTGTGTATTGAGTCACAGCAATGAACAAGGAACTAAGACAAGGAACTTCGTTGTTGGAAGTAATTTATAAAGATTATTAAAATATTCCCCTCATTTTATTAATAGTATATATGTGATACATAATTTTTAGATTAAACTTCCACATTTTCTGTACATATGTATCATGTCTGAGTTACATATTCTTACCTTCTTCCTTCTTTGACCCTCCTATACCCTTCCCCTCTCAGAATGTCTTTTTTCATTATTTTATTAGGGTTTATATGGAGTAATCAATGGTTGCATTGAACTTGAATATTTTGTGCATATATGTATCACGTTAGCATTACAGTATTTTTTTAAATGTTGAATGGAAGCCATAAATAGCTTTCAAGGTTTTTCACCATATAAAACTACTAATAAAGATGGGGGTGGGGAATAGCTAGCACCCTTGCTCAGAAATCATATGGAAAACAAAACAAAATGTAATGAACCTCTGTCAATATCAATCTCTTTTTAGGGAATTAATTATCTTTCTGAAAAATTTTCTATAAGTACATATTCTTTGGGGTCAGCAAATGTGTTCTGTTCATGTCACACTTATTGTTAATAATTTCACCGTGGAAGACCTCCAAGCAAGAGAATGAGGCAGAGGCAAATATGCAGTATTGAATAGCCCTGTCACCAGTGTTCTACACCAACCAGCTTAAAAAGATTCCATACACTATCAGATGCAACCTCAAACAAAAACTTTGTATTTATTGTTTTTTATATTGATCCTTCTATTTGGCATGGTCAGTAATCCAAAAGCAGTAGGATATGTAAATCATTCACAGGAGCTGTCCTGATTTGTAAGGACCAAGTTGATGGCAACTGTATGATTCACAACCACCCTAAATCTTGAGATGAGCTATAAATGACTCCCCGGTCCAAAATACTGTTCTTGATTATGTCGGGAAAAAAGGATCAAAAATTTTTATGACTTACATTATAAAAATAACCATATGCAAGTTGTCTCTATATACAAGGAACCAAGTAGCTACCTTTCTGGCAAGATAGCCCAAAAGCTGCCTCATTTTAGAGCACTCTTTACAGTTATTTGAAAACTACATGATAAGCTACATGATAAACTTAATTATTTATATACTTAAAAGTCTCTTATCACCATTCCTAGAATGTGAGTGACTGGCTACATGGGGGTGGCAATCTAACCTCTGGCTTCCAAACAGAAGCACAATTCCAAAGACAGACTATCCTTAGATTTAAAAAAAAAAAAAGCTGTAAATTTTGTGGCTGACATGATATTATCTATAATTTCAGAGTCACAGGCTAATAATGTCTTTAATCTGTCCTCCCAGATAACTAAAATAGCTCAGCAATCCCATGAGCCCAAACAAAATGTGTTTTGAGGGATTGCTTCACAACAGTTAGTCCAACTCATGATCTTTTGTCTGTGCCGACAGCTGGGCCACAGTCATCTACTGAACAGTATCTATGTCTTCATCATATATCTAGAAATCTAAAATATCCCAGTTGAATTGGAATGTTATCTTCTTTTGCTTAACAGAAAATTACTTTTCTCTGTTTCAAGAGCTACAATTTCATGGTTTTTAGAAGCATTCCATACTTGCACTTAGAACTTGTACTCATAAAGGCCAAGTAGAAGAGAAACAAAGACATGTTATGTAACTTAATCACCCACATGTACCATATTCCATGGTTATTTATTCGTTGCAGTACTAGGGATCCAGTCCATCCTCTGCATTGAGCTCTATCTCCAAACCATTTTGGTTACTTTCTTTTAATTTTGAGACAGCATCAAAACAAATTGCTAAACCATTCAGATTACTGTTGAGCTTATAATTTGCCTCCATCAGCCTCTTAGAGTACTGAGATTACAGGCTTGAACCATGGGGCCGACCTCTCGTATGCCCTCTTAACCAGCAGTGTACTGAACAAATTGTCAACATAATTATGACATACATATGGCAATCCAGGAAGAACACCCAAATGTCTAAATTAGAAGAGTTGAAATCCATTGAGTCCTATTTGGTCAAGCTGCTTATTAGCGATCACATCATCCCAGCATAACAATAATGGGAGAAAAAAAAAGAGGCATTAACTTCAAAAATGACTGGGGTAGAATGTCAACTACTTGTAGGAGGTCTATAAAATCTACCTTTTCATCCTGAGTATTATCTAGAAAGAAGCCAAAACTGTTAGCCACTTGTTGGAGACAACAAGTGACAACAAGTGACAACATTCAGTGACAACATCTTTAATAAAAGTGTAGGCCAACAGGAGTGGGGAAAAGTAGAGTCCGCTGTTTCCTGAGGAGGACTTTCCGATGACGGGCTGAGACAGGAGGATTTCTTTGAGTTTTAGGACAGTGCGGGCAAAACAGTAAGTTTAGGATTGGCCTGGACTATAGCACAAAACCCTATCAAAATGAATAAATGGATAGATAAATAAGCAGAAAAGAAAAGGACTTTTCTATTTTTCATAGTGGCAGATATTTGTGAATAGTATAGAAAATGAAAGTCGGCTGTATTTCTTGATCTGGGGGCCATTGCTGTGTTAAAAAGTAGTCCATTTGGAGATTATAAATATTCCCAGTTCAAAAGGCCAAAAACTAATAGCATAGTTCCAAATGCTACACTAATGCCTTCATAGTGGCTGGTTGAGCTTGAACAGCAACAATGTAGGCTGAAAATGGATTAGTGGCCTTAAAGCAGTAAAGACAGCCCAAGAGTAACCCAGTAGATGTTGCCAGTCATGGGCAGGGCTCAATGCAAAGACGGCCTTCCTTGCCTCAGAAAGATTGTCATAAAATACAATGTACATCCGTGGGCCTGGTCAGTATGTGCCAATGTGAACAAAGAAAGATGCAAACAATTAACACCGAAATTCCTATTGTAAACTTAATTGTAAAATCAGTTGTCAAGCTCAGACAAAAAGTACACTGAATTGGTTCAAAGCATTTACCTATAAAGTCCCCTTGCCTTATTTTTTCTGTGAAGAGGGGACTGTGTTCAAAATTCCATCAGTTTGACTTAGTACAGGGGACCAGGCTGAATTGTGACGTGGGTATAAATATCCAACAAGCCATTAGATACGTGGTTTATATGACACCATTTTTCTTTAAGAGAAAAAAAAAAAGTTCTTTTCTCCTTCCTGTTGATAATACCATTTTGGCAATATTTATATTTCTACAAAATCCCATAACCTTTCCTCAGATTTTACAAATCCTCCAGTAAGATTCTTAATCACTCCTTCCCACAAACCTACACACATGTTAAGCTCCTATTCTCATCTCCAATATTATTAAGAACTAAGAAGGATCTGAGATTTCGCCCTACTTGTAAGATAACAAATTACTTCAAAGAGTTTCATGAATACTGGCAGAAAAACAAACATTGATTCTGGTAGGAGACAAAAAGCTTCATTACACTAATAGCAACAGCCTGTATATTAGTATTTTATGACAATTTCCCACGTGCATATTGCTTAACAGAGTGAGCCAGAGCTCCAGGAGACACCTTCATCTATAGTGGCCTGCATACTAAAGGAGGAATCCAGAGCTCAGAAAGGCTCTTTTAGAATAAACAGAAAGCATGTCTGCTGAGTATTCTAAAGAGAAACAGTATCTCTAATTCGCCATGCTGTAAACAAATTTACACTTTACTTGAAGAAAAACCCTAACTTTCACATCTGTTTGGTATACAATTATTTTTTAAACAATAAGAATAAAACAATGGTGTCTCTATTGACAAGACATGAGAACACTTAAGAGATTTACGAAGAATTGCCTGCCAGCTGTTAAAATATAAACTTCCAGAACTTGTTACATGCTAGTAGTTGCTCTAAAAATTGAAAACATAGTGATAACTAGCCTTACATATTATAGTGGTGGTGTGGTTGCTTCAGAAGGAGTGATCATAAGGACTATGTCTGTACGATTGATGATTATGGAATTAGTATGGAAGAAATCAACAGAAAGAAGTTAAACAGTGAAGAGACCCAAATTCTCACAGTTGACTCATAGTTCAGATACATCAGTATAATGGAAAGCACTGGAAAAGAGAATTACACACAAAACTAGATACCAAAAATTGCTACCTGGAGAAACAATTTTGCCCTGAGGACAGAAAATTAGCAATTTAGGGAAAGGAATCTAGCAGCACTTCTAGGCTATTTGACGTTTCCTGTTCGCATCCAGAATCTCTGAGAAAGCAGCAATGCTGTTGCACAATAAAATCTGTTCACCCATTACAGAAATGAGCCTGAGGATAAACAGAGAAGAGGCAATTGTTTAAATGGGGAACAGCCTACACCAATGATGTAGTAAGGCTGTCCTTAGAGAGACTCAGAAAAGGTACAGAACAGTGAGAAGAGGAGATCTGCAACACCCAAAGTATCAATTCCCGGCACATTGACAAAAACAATGTCACTTTTGCTGCAGTCACCTCACAGACCTTAATCCAGAGAATTTTCAGATTAAGTGTGCATCCCCGCTTCTTATTTGTTACTGTGAAAAAATACCCAACATCCAAAATTTAAGGGAAGAATGATTTATCTTGGCTCACAGTTTCCGAACATCTCATCCAGTCTGTGCGTGGGTGGCCAGTAGAGGCAGGGGAAAATTGTCCACAGCATCACAGACAGGAAGACAAGTCAGGGAGAAAGGGTAGAACTAACCTCTATCCCTCCAGGTTCTGTCCCAGTGATTTGTCCCTTCCAGATCAAGCCTTAGTAATGTGCCACACAATTGTAATCAATAGCATACTCCTAACCACCACACGCCTGTTATCTGTAATCTACCCAAAGCCTGGCTTCCACCGTACACCTATAATGCGTCCCACCTGACCAGGCCCTACCTTTGAACAGCACATTGATTCCATAGGTAATCCACAATATCCAAACACATGAAGCTTTTGAAGGACACTCCTGATCCAGTCCATAACAGTGTGTAGAACCTGGCACTATGATTTTTAGTTAGAAATTTGAGTGGCTAATGTTCATAATTTAATGTAGACAAGTAAAAGCTACAGCTCTCTACATGGGTGTCAATATATTATCACTGCCTCAATGACTAGTAATGAGATGGACATACACAGGGAAATGCTAGATCCTCTCTGGTGTGGAGAAAAGGGTGGTAGCTCTCAGTCCTTTTCTTCATCAGTGTTAGAGCAACAAGACAGACTCTCTTTTGTAGTGGTGTAGATATTTCATTCATTTTAAAAAGCTAAGAAAGGATGGGAATCATTGATCACTTTACTCCTCCGCCTCTGCTTTCCCCCTACTCAGCTGATGCCTTTCTTCTATAATAATAAAAAAGGTGTGTGTTTTGAGAGGTGCACAGTACTGGTGATAATGATGTCTGATGGTTTTGCAGAAAATAATTCTGAAGAATCTGAGAATATGGGGCAAAGAGCAACGTGGAACAAAAAGCAAGATGAACTCAAAAGGTAAAAGTGAGGGAGAAAGGAGACATGGCTGAGAGGAAGTGCTCAGAGTGCTCATACCTAATGCTAAGTATAATTAGATCAGAACCTTAAAGAAATATTTTCCACCACCAATTGTGTCTTAGTATCGTCCATATTCTCCCTGACTAATCTTACAACAATTACTCAAATAGAGTTCAGAAATTACTTTGGCTTAATTATAGGGTAATAGATTTTTGATTTTAAATGTATTTTATATGCAAAATGACTCAAAATTGGCTGTCGCACATATTTGTTTCTGGAACATATAATACTGTCACTCCTATTCAGAAGTTGTTGGACATGATGGATGGCATTTTATTCCTGCTCTTTGTTTTTATGATTTTCATGTTCCCAGAAGTTGTCATTTATATTTTCTTCATAATATTTTTCAGAAATGTAACATGAACATGTCCTTCACGCCATGTATCCTAACAAAATATCAAATGATACCTACATACTTGTCTCTAAATTTACAGTGAAATTCACAAAAAAGCATCCAGGTCTCTACTATCATTTTCTCTGTAGAGGCTTTTTTAATATATATCCTTAAAGACAAAATGTTTCATCTCTCTTGTGCTATATTTTTATCCAATATATTCTTAGATTATTGATTTCACATTGTTTTAATCTGTTTTTCTTTTTCTAATTTGAGCTCATGTGACTGGTGAGAAAACTTGCTCCATATAAAGAAAGGTATTCCTGAAATGTAAATAAGTCCCCTCTAAAAATGTTAAGAATATGCAAACTTGAAAAGAGAAGTCAAGAAGAAATTATAACTAGAAAGAAGCATAATCATCAAATAAAATTACATAGTCTTAGGGAAGTAATGATGTGCTTTATGGTAAATATTGAACAGAATAGCTTCACAATACAGCAACAGATTTTATTTTTATTTTTTATACATAGAACAGGTGTTGGGAAGGGTCCAAAATGGATTGCCCCATATTGCCCCAAGTTTCATTTTTTATATTTGCATAAATTATATTAAAGAAACAACATTTGTAAGAAAAATAAGACACAATTTTATGCAAAAATAATACTATATGTGCAGCATTAATAGATTATGAGCAATGATGATAAATGCTGCAAGAAGGTTTCAATAACCGTTGTTCTAATCAGTGCAACAGATTTTCATTTGAAAATGCACTTCATTCCTTCTTAATAAATATAGCATAGCACAACAAGCAATGACCACCATTGCCTTCAATATTAGTTAATAGAAACATGGAGAGTTTTTTCTGCCACTTAAGCAAAACACTAATTCCTTCCTGCTTAGTTAAAAGAGCCATGCATATACATAGTAACACTAGGCACAGTGAAGGAAAATTGATTGAAATAATTTAAGATTGGGCAGAACTGTATTTTTCAAATGGAGGTAGAATATTGCCTTTTAAGTAATCATTTTCAACATACTTGGAGAAGGAAGATATGCTAGTAGGCAAATAGTTCCAACAAAAGGATAAGGAAAGAAAACAGCAGCTAACAACCCTAGTAACTCATTTTCAAGACATGTTTATTGAAGTAATTAAAGTCATGCCATGCACTTGGTATATACATGTAATTTATATATTAAATAATTACTTCAAAAAGGAAGAGCAATCTGTGGAAGCTGGGCTGTTAAGAGAACAAAATTAGTTGACAAACTAGAGCACAAAGATGGTGGAATTTGTATATTTTAAAAAGAGTTCACTGAATGTTCATAAACAAATTTAAGATTAGCTTGATGAGAACAGATACAAATAGGTAGAATAAGACTGATTTTGCAAAGTCTTAGAAATGATTTGTGATTTTTTTAACCAAAATCTTATGAAAGAAATGTTAGTAAAATGATACTGGCAACAAAGTGCAAGACGGACTGCCATGTAGATTGACCAAACAGAAGAAGATGAATGAGTGAAACTTGCACAATAACTCATGAGGAATTGAAGCAAAGGAAGCAGCCAGGGGAAAGAAAGAAAATACAAATACAAACAGCATCCTAAATGAAGAAACTACTGAGAAATCACAACTCTTAAAAAGATTACTTGTAGAGAATATAATAGAAAAAAAGAATCATTGATGGTCTAAAAAACAGTGGTCATGAGTAGAATAAAAGCAAGAGGAATAACTGTTGGCCACCTAGCAAATTAAGGGCTGTGCTGGCCTTAAGTACTTGACTAGAAAGAACATAGGATTAAATTCTGATGTTGGAAACTCCTCTTCACTGATACACAGTGTTGAGTGAATATCATACTAAGGTAATATGAAAAGTGCATTGATTCTTGTAATGTTATCATATTATGTTGAATTGAATTACTGTTCTAAAATGAAAGTACTTACACATAAAGTCTTTGGCAAAAGTCTTAGCAACTATAACCTAAGAACTTCCTTTATGTAAATAAATCTGAAATATTGAGTATAGTTATCACTGTTTTATTTACTTTACATAGGTCGGACAGTGTCTCAATTTTTAAAGAATGTGCAGCAATATTGCCTAAATTTGTTGAAAGTACCAATTGTGTCAGTGCTCTTTTTTGTTTCTTTTTTTTTTTAAATCACAGCTTAGAAGATATAGTTGAGGGAAAGGTTAGTTTTCTTTCTTTTCATCCTCTTTTAATAGAAAGAACAGGTCTAAGGAAGGGTCCAGAGTGGATTGCCCTAATTGCCCCAATTTTCATTTTGAGCAAATGATATTTAAGAAACAACATTTGTCAGGAAAGCATTTCATGAACAAAAACCATGAATCAAATTTTCAGTTGCAAGGACTCACAGATCCCTCATTCACTATGAAAATACATTTATTTCTTCAACTCCTTGGAGGTTCTAAGATGAAACAAATCCTTGTGACCAAATAAGTGAATAAACATAATAACAAAAAAGTATATTAACAAGAGAAAAAATATGTACAAATACATATATTCCATGCACACATGGGAGACCCCTGGAGTATGAGTAGATCTCACAGTCAGCTCTGGCTTCTAGCTTATACAGAATTTTCAGTAAAGGACTAAGAATTTTTAAAAAGTAGAAAAACAAAGGAAAAGGACTTGTGACTCCCTGGAGACAACAACTTGGGAGGAAGGTCTCTAAATGGCAATGAAATCTCATCACCAGGCTCTACTCAAGTAGATTCCTCATCTCTAGCCTGACAAGGTTTCTTAAGTAGCCCCTTGTAGCTAAGGTTTCTTCTTCCTGGTAGAGCAGAGGGCACATCCGGAGGAACATCTTTTGGCTTTGTCAATCTGTCTTGCTTTTCAGCAAACAGAGAGTACTCAGCGGCTCTGCATAGTCAGCCGTCAGCCGTTTCTTCCACTCCACAATCTATCATGTTTCTTAGTGGTATGTATATTCCTGTCTCTCACATCCTAAATTCTATATATGCTAAAACCAATTTGGATTTTATAGTGAAAAGCAGAGATCTTTTTATATATTACCAGCAATAAATTTTGATTGAAGACCATCTTCAGAAATAGAAATTAAATTTTCTATGTCTTACATTGGAAAAGATTCTGCTAAAAGGAGTCTTACTGATCCGTAGCATCTTGCTGTCAGAAGACAACTTTAATGTGAGGTCCATCTCATGTCACCTGGTCATAATCTAATTTTATAAAAGATCTTTGTATGATATTTTTTCCATTTAAGTTTAAAAAGCACTAAATTTGCTACACATGAACTTTCCACTCAGCTCAAATGGGTAGGTATTTTGATTTCTTGTGATTAAGATTGTAATATTTTATGGGAGTTGTGTTAAGTAATTTAATACTAGTGGAAATGAAACCAGCATTACATAAAACCTATTGTACATAATACCACGTTTAGACAGTTCCAAATGTTCATTCATTAAGTACTCAGGATACTCTCTGAGATGAGTACTACTATATCCACGGAACCAGGTGTAAAAACAGTCTGGAGTTGAAAAACTTCAGGTACTGCACCCGTAGATTTATTCAATAAACAGTGAACATCTCATTTCCGCCAATCCCTAAGACTATTATAAAACGGCTTGACCTCTACTGTCATGGTCAAATCAATACCATGGTAAGATAAATGCTCGTAAAGTCAGACTCACTAGGAGAACAAACCTAAACATTCAAGAGTTTAAGAACAGCATCGCAGCTAATTTCCAAGGAACCCGTTTTTTTCAAGCTGTGTGCTCTAGAGCACCGGAAGGGAACTAAGCAGTCTAGGCTGGAAGATGACCGCGACCCCGAAAGACGGGAATCGGGAGCGGGTGCTGCACCTTATCCAAAGGTCAAAGACGCCACCGGAGGTCTGAAGCAAGAAGCGCCAGTTTGAGATCCACGTTAGCAAGCTCGGTGGGTCCCATCCGAGCCACCCCGACTGCGAGCGGACGGGTTTTACTGGCCCCGCCCCGTCCAGCCCACGCCCCGCCCCCGGCTCCGCCCCCGCGGGCTTCCTCCGCCCTAGTCCCCGCCCCGCCTCTGGGACTCAGCCCAGCTGGCCGTGGGGCCGGAGGCGGGGAACGTGCAAGGGGCTGCGGGAAGAGCAACGTTCTTGGAAAAAATATTAAAAAGAAAACAGCCCGCCAGGCGGCGAGTGCGCGGGAAGTTCCTCCCGCGAGTTCCGGGTTGCCCGCCCCCGCGGTCGCCGCAGAGCCCCTGCGCCCCCGCTCGGCTCCACGGAGTCCGCCGGTCCGGCTGTCCAGGTCCGTCCGTCCGTCCCCGGCGCTGCTCCCGCGCCCGACACCCGGGGCCCGCCAGCACGCGCGCGCCCATCCCCTGCGCCCCGGGAGGGCGCCCTGGCGGCGGCTCCCGCACCCCATCCCGGCGGGCTCGGGTCGCGGGGAGGAGGGGGTGGCGGCCAGCAGGCCGCCCCGCGCCGCCGCGGCCCGGCGCCACTTGTGGCGGCCTTCCCAGGCCCGCGGTAACTCTGCAGCACTCCGAGTGAGGCCTGCTTTTATTCAGAACCCAGCGTCTGGGGCATCCGAGGAGCAGGCTTAGATGCAGGGCCGGCCGCCCACGGAAGGTCCGCCGGCGTTGCTGGGAAAAGAGCGGCTCCTCGGAGCATCTTTTCCTCCAGATTTCAAAGTCCCTGTGCCAGCTCCCAGAGGCCTACGTTGGTCACCGTGGTGCTTTCAGCTGAGGGTGGTGCCCGAGTCAGGGGGCTGTACCTGGACCTTGGCCTCTGCTCAGTGGTCCCAGGCTACCGCGTTTGAGTGGGCTGGAGCCCTGGCCTAGCCTCTCCTCTGTACATCTGCCCCCCGAGGCCCCTGGGAGACAGACGTCGGGCGGCGAAGAGCAACATGAACATAGCAGCCAAGTATCGCATGGCCTCTCTCTATGTGGGAGACCTGCACGCAGATGTCACCGAGGACCTGCTGTTCAGGAAGTTCAGCAGGGCAGGACCCGTGCTGTCCATCCGCATCTGCAGGGACCTGGCCACGCGCCGGTCTCTGGGCTACGCCTACGTGAACTTCCTGCACCTGGCCGATGCCCAGAAGGCTCTGGACACGATGAATTTTGACATGCTCAAAGGCCAGCCCATGCGGCTCATGTGGTCTCAGCGCGACGCCTACCTGAGGAAATCTGGAATCGGGAATGTTTTCATAAAGAACCTGGACAAATCCATCGACAACAAAACCCTGTACGAACATTTCTCGGGCTTTGGCAAGATCCTGTCCTCCAAGGTGATGCGTGATGAGCACGGCTCCAAGGGCTACGCGTTCGTGCACTTCCAGAGTCAGAGTGCTGCCGACTGGGCCATCCGGGAGATGAACGGCAAGCGGATCAGGGACCGCCGGCTCTTCGTCGGCCCATTCCGAAGCCGCAAGGAGCGGGAGGCTGAGCTCAGCTCCCGCTGCAGCGAGTTCACCAACGTCTATATCAAGAACTTCGGGGATGACATGGACGATGAGCGGCTGAAGGACGCTTTCAGCAAATACGGCCACACTCGGAGTGTCAAAGTGATAACGGACTCCAGGGGGAGGTCCAGAGGCTTTGGCTTTGTGAGCTTCGACAGCCACGAGGCCGCCAAAAAGGCCGTGGAGGGAATGAACGGGCAGGATATCAATGGGCAGCCCATTTTTGTAGGCAGAGCCCAGAAGAAAGCCGAGCGCCAGGCTGAGTTAAGGCAGATGTTTCAGCAGCTGAGAAAGGAAAAAACGCGTGGGTGCCACGGGCTAAAGCTTTATATTAAGAACCTTGATGACACCATCGATGACGAACTCCTAAGAAAGGAGTTCTCTCCCTTTGGGTCTATCAGTAGAGTTAAGGTAATGCAGAAGGAAGGGCAGAGCAAGGGCTTCGGCTTGGTGTGCTTCTCCTCCCCAGAGGAGGCCGCTAAGGCCATGGCCGAGATGAATGGCCGGATCTTGGGCTCCAAGCCCCTCAGTATTGCCCTGGCCTATCAGCGTTTCTGAGAAACCCAGCCTGGATTTGTGGCGGGTGCGGAATTGTAGAGATGGCTGCCGAATTATCCTCAGCAAGCCTCGAATTCCGCTGATGCTCAATTTAAATTTTGGGATAAAACAATGTTTTTTGTTGGTTTGTTTGTTTCTTTTTTGGAAGAACCAATGAACCACAGAAGTTTGGTTCAATTTACAGAGGCATATTTCCTATTCTGAATATTATCTTATTTTGATGCAATATTCAGAGCATTAAGTATTAGATATTTTATTAATATTTTATTTTATTAATATTTGACTTTATTTCATATTTTCTTTCTCATTGTAATAATAATGCTAACTTTAGCTTCTTTAGTGATGTACTCAAAATAAGGATTTCAGTTATTAGCAGCAAAAATTTTATAATTTTTCATTGAGTTTTTAAAACAAATCAGGTCTAGCCATCCATATTGAGATAAATAATAAAATTTACTTTTCAACTAATGCCCTAACTACCAGGAAATAGTTTAATTTCTTTTAAAATTTGTATCCTGGTATGCTTATTTTTCTAATGGCTTTTAATTTTGTCTACAGACTGGCTTTCTGGGATATTTTGTTTCTGTTTCTATAGGGTAGATGTGATACTTTCTAGAAACTGTATTCTATGCTTACATAGTGAAAATCTTACGCATTCTGAAAGCTATGAATCTGTGTCAGTGCACTTGACCCAAAGTTGGTTAAATATCTGCATCCCTAAGAAACTTATTGTTATGCCTTAATATACCAGTGCCAATGTTAAGAATTTCATGTGTATAAAGCATAGAAACCTGTGTGAAATCTCTGATTCTTAATCTCTGTTTCATAGTGTCTCATGTACTGGTGTTCTCTCAGGGCTCAGAAAAGTTAAGTTTCTTTATTTTTATACACATTATGCCTCCTTTGTTAGATTGAAAGTTGTGATACTCATTAAGATTTACTGATGTTATGATAGATTTAAAGTAGTATTGCTTGGACTCTTTTCTATTATGAGCTTATTTTTCTAGTACTAGTTTCCTTGTGATATTACTGAGCCCCCTTGTATAGACTTCCTTAAAAGTAGATTATATTTGCTCTTATTGTGTACTGTTTCAACCATTTGGAAAATAAGGCAAAAATATTTATTTACATTTAAATCATTACTTTAATATTCATTCATACCAAAGGTGTCTAGGAAATGGCTTTGTTAGTGCTGCTTTTCTTGTTTAATTTCTTATATCTGTATATTTAAATACTTTTTATATTACTAGTATGAAAACTATAAAAATATTGTTCTTTGATAGTGGATCTCTATGAAGGAAAAATATCTGTTTCATTGTATTTTGGTAGAAATTATATATGTATATTCCTTGAACATTTTCTAATTAAAAATCTTTTTTAGTCAATGAGAAAGTATGGAAAGTAAAAAAAAAAAAAAAAATTAAGAAGAGTAACAGGCAACCCTGTTATGCAAGCAGGCTCTTTAAAAATATGTTGAACGTTCCACCAGATTTTTTCTATGTGAAGACATGTCATAATTTAAAGAAAATAAGATCGTATAAATTTTGTTTAAACTTCCCTTCTTAATTTGACAATGGTATGTTCAACGTTCAGGTTCACAATAACTATTGCATTGTAGATTTAATACATTTTATGATTTGTACAGTGACTATTCTATAATATACACAAGGATTTCTTATTGATAGACATCTATGTTGCTGGATGGCTTCCTGCTTTTGTCTTTCATTTCCTCCAGCCTAAATAACTTGGAAATAAACATCCTTGCAAGCTCATTAAACTGATATTTTGAAATACTTCCTTTAAAAATGAATAAAAATTGTGGAAGGTTTGAAGCAGCATCGGAAAAAAATGAATTAAAATAGAATTCAAATGCTAAAAGAACAAGCGAAAATAATTTTGTTAAATATAGGCTAGGCATTGTACAGAAAACGGTTGTATTTTATGTTTACATTGTCACTGTAGGAGTGTGCCTATCTCCATATGCTCTTGATGAATGGAGTTCATTGTTTAATTTTTCTGGACAATTTGACGACATGTAAAACAAAATATATCATCATTGCTTCATTTCAATGTTTTCCCTGTTTTTTATCACATAAGCAGCATTTTTATATTTATTTATCATTGATATATTTATACTTTCAAGTTAACGTTTCATGATCTTAAATGATTTTTTCTATGAGTGTTTTTTTTTTATTTCTGTGAATCTGTTATTCATTTTTCCTTAATATTCTTACTTTTATATAATTTGAAAATTTGCTCCAATGCTAAATTTTAAACTCAAAAATTTTCATTTTCTTGAATTAGATTATTTTGGTATTATGCTTCAGAGTGTTTTGAGCGCCTTAAATATATACATATATTTAAAAAATATTTTAAGCATCATAAATACATATGTGTACATATATATGTGCACACACACATAGTACACACCCACACAATTCATCTGTCGCCCATTATATTCAGAGATTCATATTTTCAATACTTTCTAAACCAAGATGTTACTTAATAAATGTGTTATGTAAAACTATCGTATATTTTTAAACTTCTCTTGCTTTTCAATATTTAATGACATATGTGTTGGTAAATGTTGACTTATTATAAGAATTCACATGAAACTTGTATATATCAACTATAGTTCATTAGTTCTCAAAATTGCTGTGTTGAAAAGTAGTTTTAGACTTCTTGAGACAGAAATATTTGTTAAGGGATCAGGGCTGAGACGTATAGTAAGGGTTCCAGGTCTTTATATCCCTTTCTGAATCATGCAATTTATAAAAAATTCAAATGTTTAACCAGCATTGGGTAAAGATTAAATATAAATTATAAAGATAGTGTCAAGAAATTGAGTTCTCTATGTGCACGAAGAATTAATAACATGATGTTAGTTATCTAGATGAATTGTAGTTATAGATTAATGACACCATGATCTGTCAACTGAGTGGAAATTGCTTATTCTTAGTAAGAAATAACAGTGTACCAACACATTTGTTTCTATGGATTTCCTTAATCGTTTTATTTAAATTTTGTGCATTCTAAAGTTGGGGGGGGGTGGTTCATGTGAGAGAAAGAGAGACAGATAGACAGAGACAAAAAATGTGTCACCATCCTGCTTGACAATGGAAACTCAATCTTTCAATAAAAATACTTTTCTTGTGTCCAAGTACTTTGATGGATAAGCAGAACTGTCAGAGTTCTAGTGAGCATTCTGGTAACAGCTCACAGAAGTAGAGGTGCCTTAACATAGTTCTTTCACTCTCACCTGTTTTTCTGTGTATATTTCCAAGTCTGTAATAAAGATGCAAGATTGCACGTTGTGAATTATTCCAAAAATATGTACTGTCTAAGATTTTAATGTTTTAAATGAAAAATTGCGGTAAAATATGTTTTTAGTGATTTAATATGGCATTTTATTTTTCTCAATATTTTTATACATTCATGGAGAATATATTAAATAAAGTATAATAATTCAGTGAGGAACTCATGTCTGCAACTGATTTTTATTTATTTTAAAGTTTATTTTTTGAACATCACTAACCCCTAAGCTTAAAGTGAAGACAGCATACATTTTTAAAAGCAGATACTAATATTTCATGTTTTAAAGTAGACCGGTTCTTATATGCACTATATTTTAAAGTACACATAGGACCATGATTGAAATGAAAACACTATTGTAAATTAATGTTTTTAGGAAGAAATAATTCATTAACTAGCCTTGTTAGTACAGTTTTCATTACAATAGTGAAATACCTAAGGAAAAAGAATACTTCCATCTTAATATCACACACAGGGTAATTGGAACTTAGGAGCCATTTAGGAACACGGACAAGTCACATCCAAATCATAAGAATAGTTAAAAACAAGATTCCCCTAATATAAGTATTTAAAATCAATTTAATGGCTTTATATTTACAAATATGCCTCATAGCATAACTTTTAGAAAGAAACATGGAAAATAATTTCCAAATTATAGTTTAAAAGTTAGAAATACATATCATCAGAGTAGTTCTGAATTAAGAAAATAGAAAACTCAATCTCCAAAGGAAATTTTAAGAAATAAAAAGTTCAGAATCAAGGTATCCTTAGGCATGATGCCGTATATCAGGGTTTTTGAGTCACTTCTATAGGGTCCTGGCTCTCTTGCTATATGTGCTTTATCATTGGTCTCATAGCAAAGGTGTGAAGGTGTGTAGGAATTCCCATCATGACACTTAGACATGGCAACATTCAGAATGTGATGCCTTTCCAGAGGTTTCTCAAAAAATTTAGCCCCTTTAAGGAAAATATGCCACCAGAATTGGAGAAGAAATCACTCTGGCTGAAATAAAATTATCATCATGGTAATAAGAAAGATTGGGAAGGAATGCGGGGAAAATAATATAATAAACCTTATATGTATTTCATTATTTATATCTAATTTGGAATTTTAATATTTAATTAATATTTTAATCTCCATTGTAATTCTTATTGTTAAAAATTTAGCTTTCTACATTGAATAAAACTGGAGATTTTCTTCTGTTTTATTTTGTGTATTCCTAGGCAACAAATTATGCAACTGTTCACAAATATTATGTGTAAAATCATTTATTTTTTGTTTGGTAACAGGATTTAAGTTCTTGCATGACATACTCTATTTGAGCTAACTTAGGACCACAACGAAAATCACTGTTGGAAAGATCAGATTCAATTTCACCACCTGTGCAGATTTAAATCAAAATCAGTTATCAAGAAACTACAAATGACTGGAAATGTTCCAATATAAATTCATATTAAGTTACTGGTTTCTTGAGTTTTAATTCTAAAGACAGCTTATAGATTTAAATCCAACATTAATTTGAAAAATGAAACAACATAATGTGTTAAAAGCAGAAGGTAGGAGCTGAAGGAATGACTCAGTGGTTAAAGTGCTTTCTAGCAAGCACTAAGGCACCACATCACCCGGGCGTGGCAATGCTCACCTATAATCCAGCACTTGGCAGGCTGAGGCAGGAGGATTGCTTTGAGCCCAGGTTAGCCAGGGCTCCATAGTAAGTTCAGGACCAGCCTGAGCTGTGGAGCAAGACCCTGCATCAAAAAAAAAGAAAAAAAAAATCTGTGTACACTGCCAACTATTGTAATATTTTACATAAAGAATTCATAAAGAAAAATTTGCACTGGTAATGTAATGGAAGACTCCTGAGGATATTCTAGAAAGTTATATATCTATAAAATGACTCAAATAAAGCTCTGTAAATGATATATTAATTTCTGGGTTATAAATACACTTGGACTTGACTTAATTCAGGCCAAATTATGAGACAGATTTGTTCAGAAGAGATATTTGTATGTTTGTGCTGGTTTTGTTTCCACGTCTTAGATTTCACAGCATGTTCTTACTGTCTTGCCAGTTCTAAATGCAAGAGTGCTCTCCGTGTAGGAAGGAAGAAAACTTCTATTTCACATGGCATTCTTTACCACAGACAGTTTCTGAGCGATATTGGCAATTTGTAAAATAATATTGCATTAAGTTTTGTTAATTCATTTATGTTTGCTTCATCTTAGATATCTTCAAAATCCCTAGTTATGCCAATTTCTAACATATTTCCGTTCCCAAGGCATTGTCATCAAAATGGTGATTATTATTATTTTTGCATTCTGGAAATATGGGTCATGACTCATGTTTTGCTTTTTTAATAGTATTCAAATCAGTATTTTCAATGAGACATTCTCCTGGGAATCGTAACTGACAGCTTGTAGTGAATCACAATTCTGATCTACATTCTATTTCATCTTTGGATAGGTACCAGTAGCATACTGATACACATACTGTAGGTTTTGACTCAGTGCCAATCCTTGTATCTTAATGTTAAATTAAGCATATCATTCTAACATTTTAAAAAATGCCTCAATTGAAATTTAAGCCAAATCTTAAATTTACAATTAGACTGTTTTGGCACATTTTCATGAGAGGCACTAGAAATTATAACTTAGTGTTATTTACTACTCTGTTCACTAGTATTCCATTTATAGTACCTATATAAGTGACATTTTCCTGTGTATATTGCAATTCATAAAAAAACAATATTTGAGATTATAAGCCTCATTTTTATTTTAAGCAAAATTATATAAGGAAATGCTTATTAATTATCTGCTTAAAAACCATTTGCGGCCTGATAATACTTTAAAAGTTAGTACCAACCTGTTGCTATGACCTAGGATTCACTCCTTCTCCTAGTCTTTTTGAATAATTTAATTTCAGTTGCTTCTGATTCCCCCTGGTCAACCCAGTGGAAATGAACTGATTTTGGTTTCAGCTACTATAAAATATTTAAATGATTTTGCTCCATTTAAAGCTTTATTCTTTTTAGGAAATAGGACGGTGTTTGCCACAAGGGAAAAAACGGTATTTGGCTGGCTTGTGAAAAAAAAAAAAATGCCTCTTTAAAATACAAATTGCGCAATCATACATGGCCAGGAAATAGTTTTTGTTCCAGACTTTTCAGCAAAAGTTTCATGGGTTCTGTTTTGGTGACTTCTGTAGTAGTTGTTTTTGTTGATTATAATGAACTTGGCTGATGATAAAATATCGCCTCTATAAAATATGTATATACATTTTTAATTTTTATAGATGGACAGTAAACAGTTTTTGATCCAGTTTATTCAGTGAAAGTTTCGTTGGTTCTATTTAGCTGACTTTTGTTGTTAATTATCATTGTCACTAAAGCAATGGAGTTTGCTGATTATCTGGCATTATGTAACAGAGTTCCACCCTTGGGCAAAAATAGCCTTTGATCAGCAGAGGCTGTTTACCAAGAAGAAAAAAAAATAAATACAAGGGTTAGGAGCTCACCATTACCACCACCACATGAAAGCAAGCGAGCTGTTTAATAGCATCCCATGATTGGAATACCCTAGTTTTGGTCTAAAACCCACTTACTTATCTTTTACTACTCATTCTTTGATTCTCAGATTAAATACTGTTTTTCTGCAGAAAGTCTCACTCTCAGGACTCCATTATCATCCCAATCTCAGCTTTTCTTGAATAGCACTTACAAAGGAAGCAGGACAAAATAACTTTCGAAACTTTCTGACCCACAATGTGCCACATTACACATTTTTGTGGATAAGTAGCTGGCTCACTCATTAGTCCCCGTTTACTAATTGACAAACTTGTTATACTTAACTACCTTTTGTTGCTTTGTTTTCTCTAAACATAGGCCTGGATAAAGGTCACCCAATGACCTTAACCTTATAGTTCTTATATTTAATGCAGTTCTTTTCTAAGTTACTAGATACTGGAATTTGAACATATTAATTTGGAAGTAGTCACAAAGTAGACTTTAATAATATTAAAAAGGATAACATTCTTATTATAAAAGTATACCCATAAGACAAGCACATAAGACATGAAATTTTTATTCCACCCTATCCAAATGAAAACATAACAGGAACTATGAAAAACATCATCAATCAATATTAGAAAAATAGCAATGACATTGGACATGATGACTGTATAAGGACTCTAATCATGTGAAATGAGTGAACTCAAAAAGAAAAAAAGAAAGCAATTTATGTAATTGAAGTTTAAACAGCAAGGAAAACAATAAATCAGCAGGCAGATAATGCCAAAAGGAGAAAAAAATCATACATACATTTATATATATTCGTATAAATCACGTATCAGCAATTTTTTCACATTGTCTCATCTGATACAATTAACCTACAGTGAATGATACCTAGAACCTGGAAATATTCTTACAAAATCTTGCTCTTCAAAGCACGGTCAAACAAAAAATACTATTACTTATGATGAAAACCAAATCAGACTGATGACAGCCTTTCCCACAGGAATTTTTCATGCCAAACAGCCATGTAGCAAGAAACTTAAAGACCCTCAGGGAAAAAGCGTAACCAGAGGACTTACATCCATCTAAATTAACTTTTTACTAGTTCAAGGCAAGACTTTAAGAACAGGACAAATCTCAGAGAATATTGTTCCCTTAATTTCTTCTTAAGCAGTCTCCTAAAATTTATTTTTGGAAAATGAGCACAATGGGAGATATCTGCTTAAAACCTAGCAGTAAACATTGGATATAGTTTTATCTATTGAAGAAAGACTGAGATACAGACATAAGCAATACAAAGTATGTATGACATAAGCACTGACTCTTCTGAAGGGAAGCCACTGGAACAAAAAATCAGAAAATTGAGTGAATATACAAAACAAGATCAGTCACCCAGTTGTCTTATTACTTATTACTGGGAAGTAAATGATGCTCCTTCAAATTAGATCTAGAGGAAGAGGAAACTGGTGCAAAAGGTTGCTTGGTAGTTTAACTCTTCTCCAAAAAACAGTAGACAAAATTCAAATATATAAGAAGTGCATAGACTAAAAAAAATGAAAACAAAGGTAACTGCTAGTCTAAAATGGCAAACCTTTTAAATACCAATATATATGCTAGAGATAAGATGCTAGAGATAGGACATAAATGGCCTTATAATGACACATCAATGTGTGAATTAGACATCAAAAATATGCGGTTTGAATAATACTGTATTCATAACATAACATAATGACATAAATCATCAACACTAAGAAAATATTTTCTTATTGGTGAAAAATACAAAATCAATACTTCTGTTGAATTCATCTTAAATACCTAAAAGATAAAAACTTCAAAATGCATCAGCATGTACTACTCAAATTCAACATAAAAGAAAATAAGGCATAAAATCTTGACATTTAAAAAAGATAAAATTTAAACCAAAACTTACCAAATGATGAATCTATGTTATAAAAGCAAAAAACAGCATTTCTCAGCGATATTAATGGCTATTAATTTTTTTGCTAGCAACAACAATTTTTTTAAACAACAACAGCTGCAAAGCGAACTGTGCAAAGAAATTAATAAAAATAGAAGTTAACACATTTTTCTATCCAAAGTTCATCGAGTGAACAATAATTTTGTAAAAATCTTGAAGTACTAAATACTACTCATTAATAATTTAGATTATCTATTAAGATCTTAAACCAAATAATGTACTATATTTTTCAGAAGTGCACCAAAGTTTTTATGTAATTTCAACATTTTTATGCACAGAGGCAAGTTTAAGACTTTCAAAAAGAAAAAGAACTCATATTAAGAATATTCTCTGAACTCTTTTCAGTAAAACTACAAAGGTATGACAAAATTGAGAAGTAGAATTTTCATTCACTTGGGAACTAAATAACTTTTAGATTAACATAAAATTTAAATAAAACTGCTGCATTTCATAAAAGCACAATGGGCCTCCTCAGAATCTGTGAGACACAGCTAAAGTCCTTAACAGGAACTTTGGTAGCATTTCCTATATTTGTTTTGGTTTGAGTTTGGAGTGACCCCCGGTACTTATTTGTTGGTGGGGAAAATACCCAACATCTTCAAGGTAATTCAAGAAAATTTTTCTCAGCTCACAGTTTCATAAGATCTTGCACAGTTGATTCATGGGCAGCTGCCAATAGCGGAAGAACATGGCAGAGACGGTAGAGCTGCTAACAATATTGCAGACAGAAAAGAACTGAAGCAGGAACCAAGTAGAGTGAAAAGTAAAGTGATGCCTGGAGACCCAGGCAAGGCCAGATGCTCCCAGGAGGTTTCCTCTTCCCTCCTTCACTTAGCTCAAGCTGCCAGCTGGGCCCCTCCCACCCAAGAAGGGTGCCCCTCCTTCACTTCTTGGTTCAAAATCAAAAAAACACAAACCTGAAAACTTTGCCCGTTGCAAACCGCAATCTCAGCAAGTTGAAACAATCCTTTCAGGCCAAGCCCCAAGAATCAGCCCCTTCCATCCAAACTCTATCCTCCAGCAGCAAACGCTCCCAAATATAGGAGGCACTCCCAAAAGTCACATATACATATAGGTACGGTGTACTGTTGGGAGGTAGGGCCTCACTAGAAGGGGCAGGTGCTTAGAGCTTGACCCGGAGAGGTGTGCTCTGGTTCCACTCTTCCTCCCACACGTGGCTCAGTTCAGCTATGCCTGCCATGAGAAGCAAAATCTCCAGCTCTGGCTCTGACTCAATAGTTAAAGACAATCACCTCTGAAAGGACTGTGACCTTCTGAGACTCAGCTAACATCAAACTTTTCTCCCTAAAGTTGTGGATGTAAGATATTTTGTCAAGGGAACAACAACAACAACAACAACAACAACAACAAAATAATTAAGACAATATCCATCAATTAAATTTAGAAGAGTAATATAAAAACCAAAATTTAAAAGCAAGTAAAATTGTCTGCAAAATCCAACCACAATCACAGAGAACTTGAAGGACGGATCACCTGAAATGAGTGTGCCTTAGTACAGCTCTAAGGTTTTGGAATAAAGCCACTTGAATAAGCACAGTTCCAACCTCCATGGAAATTTCAGAAATTTGGATTTTAAAAGAGATTTGTTTTTCTACAAAAGATCCACAGTAGATTATCAAATACTTACAAAATATGGCCACAAGTAGATTGTAAGCATATGAACATTATTATTAAAATATTTTAGACTTATAGACAAAGCTGGTGTTTATCGATAGCCATATAATAAATATACATTTCAACATAATTTTCTTCCATTGTTATTTTACATGATATTCATAGTAATTTATAAGATATAGGAGAAATACATTTTTTCTCCTATTAAGTCTAGTGAAAATGTATTTTTTTTTCCTCTGGACTCACATTGGTTAGACCGTTTTGATGGATATGATGGTTTTGTTTGATCAATATTAATTCAAAGCTGCTGCATATCCTTGGAGAGCTAATCAAGAAGGTGGAAATTTTTTCACTTTAATGTTGTCAAGTGACAGTAGACTTAAGAAGTAATGAACATTATTTACTTAAAAAGAAATGTTTCCCTTATGCAATTACTTTTAGTGGAATCATTAGCCGTAACAAAAGCTCTATGAGTCAGCTAAACATATGTTTCATTCTATAATTTATTCTCTTCTTAATATTTTATGATCCCTTGGGTCAAGATTACTTTAGAAATACAAAGAGGACCCTAAAACTAAATAATTTCTATTATAAAATGAGCATGTAAATTATCTGCTAAATTACTTGTTCTTAATTAGTAATTTTACATAATGATATACACTCTTTTTGAGTCTCTTCAGTCGCTGACAGATAACACTCTGTAAATGTTACTTAAGTTCCAATTACAGCACAAATCTTGTAGAAGCACACTGTTAATCTAAATATGCAAGTGTGAGCAATTCTTGTATTCCTTAGGCAAACTGTAATTCAACAGTTCTGCTAAAAGTTACCTTGGCTCATTCCAAATGCAGTGCTTAAGCTGTTTTTCTGCAGGAGAGACTTGAAATGATCAACATTTTAAAGTTTGTAAGTGGATAACATATTGAACAATTATTAACGTCAGTTCATTTGATTTTTCAGTTATTAAAAATTGTCAACTGACC
This sequence comes from Ctenodactylus gundi, assembly GCA_004027205.1. Classification (NCBI taxonomy): domain Eukaryota; kingdom Metazoa; phylum Chordata; class Mammalia; order Rodentia; family Ctenodactylidae; genus Ctenodactylus; species Ctenodactylus gundi. Next base: position 26,772 of record PVKB01005377.1, read on the forward strand.
TTAGAAAAAGATGAAATTAGAGCAAGACAAAACTACTTTGAGTCATATTGCAGTGTTACGAAATACTCCAGCCGCGTCATGGCTCCTTTCAGTCTAAAACTGCTACATGGAATTCAGTGAGGCAGCCGTATATTTAGTTCACCTAAGAGAATGCAAATCCAAGTTTAGCATTTGTTTCATGAATATTTGTCACGTGCTTTCAAAGCACAAAGCACCTGTGGTAGAGTAGTAATGAAAATATTTTCGTATTATTTCTATATACATGGATGTGTCTTATATGTACAAATATATGTGTAGGTGTGTTGGGGAAAGAGAAGTAGATGACATATCAAGTTACAACAATAAGCAATGCACTACCAGAATTTGGAAGAGAAACAAGCCGCATTATGTGATCTGGGGGGAAAAGCTGTCACCTTAAAGAGTGCCTACAATTGCCTTTGACTTTACACACAAGTATAAAACAAACTTTACATAACTTTCATGTGCATCTACCATACCTGCTACATGAATTATGGAGATGTTTTTATTTTCTTTTGGAAAATTTAAAACAGTGATTCGATACTTTGGAAATTTATGCTGTATCTGATGGTATAAATAACCACGTATAAATTGTCAATCTCCACGTTTTTATGTGAAATGATAAAATCCAATGAAAGGAATATAACCAAATACTGTTGAAAGTTTTCTTTATTTTTAACATTTTTAAAGGATAGTCTAAACTCACCATTGTTTTTACAGATATAAAAACCACAGTCTAATGAAATTGTATCAGTATAGGAGCTCTGATGTCATAAAATTATTTCAAAATTTAAAAAGAAACACAATAATCCTGTAGCTATGGAATTTAAATGTTTTTCTATTGGCATAACAATTTTTTTTGAAGAAAAATCAGAAGTTTTCCCTTTTGGTAGATAAAACACACATGATACAAACTGTTTTGAACCATTTAGTATTACAGACAAATCAACCTTAACAGATATGTAAGTCTATTTGCATTGAGAAGAAAGTCATTTTTGGTAAAGAATAATTATTCCTTTTCACTGAACAAAGTTAATGTTTTTAGATTAACTAAAGAGAAAAAAACGTAGGTGTAGATTAATCAAAGAAAAAACTTAGGTACATAATATACTGTGTTGTCATATGTAAACTTCAAACAGAATGAAATAAATGATAGAAAAGATATCCTTTAGCAAAACAGAATGTCACACACAGAGCTTGTCAATATTTGAGACCTTTAAATTAGTTCATAGGAAACAAAATGTCCCTGGTTCCAATGACATTGCTTATATAACAGATGGAGCACTAACTCGGGTTAGTGGGCAACACAGGTTCATAGCCAACTTAAAAGAAACAGCAGGTGTTTTAGCAAATTATTACATTATTCATCACGAGCACTTAGTTGCCAAGAATCTGTATAAACGACTTTACAAATCAATGAAGGTACAGGGCCACTAATGCACAAAATATGGTAATAATTAATGCAAAATACATAGCAGATTTGGGAATGATACGCTACTTGGTAAACTTTTATGTTACACGTTGACCTAAAATGGTTCTTCAATGAAACATTTTAACTACTTTACAGGAAATATTTAATAAGAAATTAAAACTGAATTTAAAGCATTGGGAATAGTATGTTTTTCTTTCTGATACAGTTGCAAAGCTAAACGGGAAGTTTCTTATACTACATGAAGACATGAAATATATCTCATAAAATGGTAGGAAACTTTTAAATTATTTTGTAGCTGCATGACGACATAAAAACTGCACATGTCAGAGGAATAATATATTTCTGGATGTGTATGCTTTAGGTACTGATTATTTAAATTTATTAAATTTAAATCCAGTGTAGGAATTATTAAAAAGTGACTGTCACTCAAAAATAGCATCACTCATGAACATTTTTCCCATGTTGGTTGAAGTTGGAAGAATATAGATTTAAATATAGTGATTTAGAAATGCATTGTATTTTGATACTGTTAAAAATGCTTATCCTTCTGGTCAGTATGACCTTCCAAAATCAAATTGACTGACTAATTCATCAGTAATATAAGTGAGATACTAATCCACAAATTGGAAGAATAATTTATTGATCTGAAAGGTTTGTGAGTTACAGGAATCATATAATTAATCGAGTTATGAAGTATTTTAGATTCAATTAAGACTTTCACATTCATTTCTTTGAAAGAAACTAAATTACAATTACATTTGCAACTACAGAGCTAGTTGAAAGTAATTTTTCTTACGTAGTTTAGTTACTGTGAGAAGACAAATAGTAAATCTATGGAATTTCAAGAGATTTTAAAGCAAATTATAAGAAAACTAGAACATGATTAGATTAATAGATTTATGAAAAGTATGAATTATATAAAATCCACTAATACAATTTGTCACACATTGGTTTCCTGATCTGTCAATGTGATTTTAAGCCAAAATGATAAATTCTTGTCATGTAAATTACATATTGAATTTTTTCATTTGCCTTGTTTCTTAAATAGATTTACACTGTTACCAGAGATATGCCTCTTATTTTTTCTAAAGCTTCTTGCTTTATTATATTTAGCTATTACTCCTGCATAATTTCCTCATATTTTTGTAATTCCTCTCTGCATACTCAAGAATGAGCTAGTCAAGAAAGACGTCCAAAGTGACCACACCATAGATAGGTTTAAATTTTAATTCTCATCTCCCATTTGATGACTCTTAGCTTAAGATTTTGTAAGCATCTCTGAGGAAAAGCAGACTATAATACTCAAGCAGTACTCTTTAGAGCAGTTGATCTTTCAGTAATCTGTGTATTATACAATTTGTTTTCATATTCTTTAGATTTTATAACTTGTCACGTCGATGTTTTAATGTATTGTTTAACTTCCATTCTGAGGGCTATTTGATGTCATCTCAATGGATTTCAACCATTCCTTTTAATTGAAAAAAAAATAGTGTTCAAATTCTTGAACCTGTTGTGTATGGATTCAGTAGGGAGTATTTATCGAATTTATTTACCCAAAATTAACATTTATGAAGGCCATAAATCATTTTTTTTTCTTTTTTAACCTCAAACTTATGGTAATCTTCCTGCCTCAGTGTCCTGAGTGCTGGGATTGCAGACATGTGCCCTTTATGCCCAGCATATGTAGTGCTGAGGAATCGAACTCAGGGCCTTGACATTACTAGGCAGGCATTCTACTTGTTGAATTTAGGCACCTATTGGGATTCCAACAGGTGGTACAGAAATGACTGGATGTCGGAAGCTTCAAATAATGAATATACCTAAGAAGAGAGCCATGTGCTATTACATCAGCAGAAGTAATGGCTATGGTGAAATTTCAAAAGGCAGACTTCATTCACATTAAAGAATCACAATCAACTATATGTGAGTAGTAGAATGTGATGCATAAAACAAATCAGTTGAGATTTTGACAAGAAGTTGGAAACGCAAAAGAGACTCCTTTAGGAAGGAACAACATAGAGAAGCGGGAAGTGGTGAGGCCTCGGGAGGCAGCGCTATCACTTATTGTATAATATGTCAGACATTACCCAATTATTTTCTAGTTTCATTTTATAAGCATTCATGATGCAAGGAAATTCCTATTTAAGAACAGATCAAGCGAATATAAAAATAACATAAGCATTTTCACTAAAAAAGCATGAATTATTTACTACAATCGAAATTCTAATTTGTGAAGCCAGTAGCAGAAAAAACTGGAGTTTATATAATTTACATATTTGTAATTATATGAGAAATAAAAATATGAATATATTTTATATTCTTACAAAAATGTTCTATATTCTTCATATTAGAAGAAACCTGCTTTCCCAAATATCAGTTAATGCAGCATTGGATTTTATATATCTGTGTTATACAAATATTTAGGATAATATGAGAATAATTCTGGGAGAAATGTAGAAAATACAATCATTTGGCATTTTTACTTAGACCATTTTTTTTTTTCTTGAGACAGGTCTCATTCTGTAGTCCAGCCTGATTCTAAACTCACCATAGAGCCCAGCCTGGCCGTGGACTCATTGTAAACCTACTGCCTCATTCTTCCAAGTGCTGGAATTACAGGCATGCACCACCATGCTTAGCTTTTGTGGTGCTGGGGAATCGAACTCAGTCATTTTGGTACTTAGTACTTGCATAGCGCTTGCTAGGCTACACCAAATATTAAGTTACAATATTCTGGATGCATAGTTTAAGATTACACTCATTAAAAAATTCTAATCATGGGATAGTTCATTGCATAATAAGTGTAGGGTACCATGCAGTACAATTTTGTGAACCTATAAAGAGTGTAAGTGCCACAACATCTTTTAATATTATAATGCAATACCTTTGTTGAAAGCATAATTATTTTTTATCACAGCCAACCTAATAAATTTTACTAGATCTAAAGCATAATATATATATATATATATATATATATATATATATATATATATATATATATATATATATATATACACTTTAATCGCGTTTTTCTATACATTTAAAAAAAGCAAAAATTTCATCTCAGAATTCTGGCAGGCCAGTACTGGCAGGTTATTGTGTCTTTTGTTACATATTGACTAGAAGAATCAAACTTTTTCTTCTTTTGTCTCATAAATTGTTTAATTTTTTGATTCTATAACTATTAATAAAAAAATTGAAATGACATGTTACAAGTAAATCAAAATCATTACAGTTCAGAAATACTTCAAGTAACAGCCCTGCAAAACTTTTGACAATCTCATTATTTATGTCAAGAGATAGTATTTTTCATCAAGTAAATGTGAGGAAGAAGGAATTTCTAAAGGGTGTCAGGTTGAGTTTCATTTATTGATTTATTTTTTATTTATTTTCTGCAAAACAGATTTGAGGTTTTAAAACTAACAGATTTTGATGAGAAGTTTGTGCTAGATGTTGTATAGTTTTTTCAAAGAATAGAATTGTATTCTTTTTAATTCATGTTAAAATTCATGTTTATATTAGAAAAATATGGTTGAGCATGTATTATATATTAGAGTTTAGAGTAATAAATAGTAGGAATTCTTTAATGAATAATCAAGAATTCAATCTCTCTATATTAAAATAATCTGTCTATTACTTTTAAAATTTGTAGAAGAATAACAAAATAAATGTGAGGTAAGCTAACTACGTTTGGTATAAAGCAAAAGCAGTCGTAATAAAGAATAGTATAGTTATGTGTAAGATTAAAATAGAGTTCCCAATAAAGTACATTATTGTGCCATTAAATTTAAACACGTTTCCTACAAAATCAATATTTTCTATGCAACTCATTTTAATGTTTTTATTTAATACTTTTATTTAATAATGTTAATATATCTTCTTACTGTCTAGTTCTTCTGTATCTTTGATTCCATTTCAACTTATGCAGGAATCTTGTTCTTTTTTTCCAAGTCAGATCAGAATTCACTTACTTTCAAGTTGATGAGATTTTTAAAGTCCCCTTTACTTTATGTTCTCTGTTGTGGTTAGATTTCGTGTCACTGAGGCAAAATATTGACACCCACAGCTTGATGGAGGAGAGGCTTAACTTGGCTCCTGCTTCTCTCCTGGTATGAAGAAAAACATGGTGGAAAGGTGTGTTATTGCAAAGCGTCTCACTCATGGCTTCTGGGACAGACAGCACAGGGGAAGAACATCTGGGAGAGACACAGACTCCAAACACAGCCGCAAGGACCCACGTCCAACCAGACCCCACCTTCTAACAAAGCATTGAGCTATGAAAATCAATGGAATATTCTTCTGATGAGTGTAGCCACCCCCAAAATCAAGTCAGCTTCCCAGAAGTCTCTAAATCTATTCAAAATGACGAGAAAGAATATGTGCTATATCATACTAATTCCACCAAGGAAGATTATCAAATATGGAGAAAGGTAGATGGGTCCTTTAAAAATAAAGAAATGCACATTTCAACAAACTAGAGTGCTGAATGTGAGGGTGGAGAATCAAAGAACATATGACCTTTAGCTAAGGTGACATATTCAAATTAAATAGGTATTATCATATAAGCAATTAAGTTAATTGATCATAAACATAAAATTTTTGAACATTTGTTGAGCTCAAAATAGTGATTTGTTTTTTACTAATTAGACTAATTACCAAGTACTTCTGTAACCCTTCTGAAAAGAAGCATGGATAATATTCTGAGTCTGTGCGAGTAAGGAAATGTTTTTTTTTCTTTTCTTTTCTTTTCTTTTCTTTTCTTTTTTTTTTTTTGTGTAGTCTAACAGGAAGAGGATCTGGACCTCAACTCCAAGTATTAAAAGTAATGATTCAGCCCATGAAGAAGTAAAGATAATTGACGCATTATGTATGTTTTATATTAAAATATACTAAAAATGAGAGACATAGTATAACACAGTGAATTAGAGAAACTTCATTCTGTTGCAATAACTAGTACTGGTTGTTGCTCTTTAATCAATGTGTAAACTATAAATCAAAGCTTATAACGTAGTGTAAGATATTTTCTACTTTCCATTTTTTAAAATTAAATTCTTTTCTCTATAGTTATATACTAAAATTTGCATGACACTCATCTAGTATAATCTTAAAGTTCACAGACAATCATTCTGACTACTTCCAGACATGCAATGTGCTATTAAACCACCAAAGAAAATGCCAAATGCCAGGTATATTTCATTGTATTTTTATTTCATGTATTTATTTTCATGATGTCTTATAGCTTTTATGTGAACAATTAACTTTAACTTATTTTAAATAAATATTTTAATTCGCTTAAATACAAAGCAGTATGTTTTTTTCTGCCGTGATAAAACTATGGAACAGTTATATAAACATAATGCAAGCTTTAAATTAAATATTACCAAGTTGATTTTGTTACCATGCATGCGGTTTCCAGGCACACAGATATATCCTGCTTGTCCCTCCTCAAGAGATGCTGGGAGCTGGAAGGAAACAGAATTATCCAAACCTACTTTCAAAGGCTGGATGGAATCTTCTGCCTCTACTGTCTACCTTGCCTTGTTCAGATGGGCAAAGATTTTCAGTGTAAGGAAAAGAGTAAAGGAAGACAATGAGATAATAGATTGTGTTATTTCAGAATCCCTATATGTTAATTTAAGTATATTTATGTGGTTTGGTTTTAAGATTCATTTAATATAACAATGTGTTATAGTTTTAACTTTGTTTTATTATAGCAATTCACTTATTAGGTCACTGAGGAAAAATTATCCTAAGAAAACTGATTGATGTAAAGATAATCCTGTGAATGTACAAATATGTACCTTCCTGTATTCAGCTAAGGCATTTGAAATTTAACATTTTTTTTTTCTTATTTTTCAAATTTACTAGTCTTTTCAACTACATGCTTGTAGTTATTTTCTAATGTGAACTGGGGGGAAGGCTAGGTTTAAGAATAGCAACAAAGATACGGCAAAATATAGAAAAAAAAAAAAAAAGCTTTTGGTAAATGTCCCAATAAAGCAATTGGTTGGATTCAGGGAAGAGGTATCAAGATTTAACTACTGGGACCCATTCGAGGAATAGGAAGCTGAGTTAGAGTGGTGACTTAAGTGAAATGATTTAGGTGTGGAAGATTAATATGTTAAGTATTTTATAATTTCTCTGACTTGGAAAACCCAGAATACAGAGATTCTATAGAACCACATGAAGTGATAGCTGGAGATAGGGGAAGGGACAGGGAGGGGGCGGGAGGGTCAAAAATGGGAAGGGATTGTAAAGTTTATATGATACATATGTGCACGAAATACCCAAATTAATTGTAAACACTACGTATTACATATGTATATTAATAAAAACAGTGGGAAAAATGGATTGTGTTATCCCTATGGACAGTTTGGGTTCCCTTCCTCCTAGGTAGGAAAAAAAAACCTAAAACAAAACAGGATCTTGACCTTCTGGGTATCAGTGTTCTCATATTCCTTTCCTACCAATATTATTTTTCTGACAGAGGTCTTACTTTTCTGTCCATTCATATGAGCTGAGGAGTGGAGAAAGTAGTATTTTATGCTCTTAGGAAGCTGGAGAAGCAGCTTGTCTCTAAAAGAAATGTAGCTGAATTTTTAAAGATCTCTTTTACCCTTCCTGTAATAATGGTAGCTTCTACTCCTCTCTATACAAAAGCGTATCTTATTTTGTTTGATAGTCAAGGATAATACAATAATCTAGGCACAATGGCATATGTCTCTAATCTTAACGTTCAGGAGGCTAAGGCAGGAAGACTTGAGTTCAAGGCTAACCTGAGTTTCTTAATGAGAGCAGTGCCAGCCTGCACTAGAGAATGATAACCCATCTTTAAATAAATAAATAAATAAATAAAATATTAGATTTTAGATAGCTATAATATATGAATGATTTTTAATTCTCTCAATAACATTTGACTTTTGGACTGGCTAATACCTTTTACCCAAGATCACATTAATTCACTAAAATGATGATGATGATGATGATGACGATGATGATGATGGTGATGATGATGATTTTAAAGCAAAGTTTCACTCTGTAATCCAGGTTAATCCTGAACTCACAGCAATCCTCCTGCCTCAGCCTTCCAAGGTCTGGGATGACAGGTGTACACCATCACTCCAACACTGCTAACAAACTTAAAATTCTTGGTTCGGTTTAGGTATTTTAAGCTCCTCATGCTATAAAAACAACAAGCACAAAGGCAGAGACTATTATGGTAGAGATTAGTTATTACACTTGTTATGAATTGCCACCGTGTAATGAAGGGAAAAGAAAACATGCCTGGATTCACCAGATATCCTGGGAATATGTTTTGTACTTCTATTACCAAACTGTGAATTGGCACTTCCAGAACACACAACCTGATTAGGGCAATTGATGATCAAAGGATCAGAACTTTCAAATTTGGAAGTATAATTTATTATACTGGTTGAGCTCTCTTAACCACTAGAAGGACAGAGTCAATTGAGAAAATTCTGATCCAGCTGTAACAGAGAGAGAAAAAGAGGGAGGCAGGTGGGGGGGGGGGCGGTGAAGAGAGGGAAGGGGGCTGAGGGGGACAAAAGGAGAGCGGGAAAGCCCTTGTCACTTTGACAAGAAATGTACATGCACAAAATGCTCAACTCCATTGTAAACCTTAAATTCTGCACTTGTACATATCAATAAAATGGGGAAAAAATAAAAACAAAACCAAAAAAATGTAGCCCGACTTAGAACCAACTTTAGCTGCAAGGGCTGAAGACTTTCTTGGTTTTGTTTTTGTTTTTTTGAAAAATTAAGATTAATCTTTAAGAAGTACTAACATTAAGTGGATTGTGAATTTATTGTAGGTCCCTGGGACTCCGGTCAATGTGGGCATGTATGGCTAAGCCTTGTTGAAATGCTTCAGATAGCTGAGTATGTTGTGGCTAGGTCCCACATGCTGTGCTGTGTGTTTTTATGTCTAAGGTCTTTTCTAGAAACACAAAGTAGTCCTCGGTGTGCACCCTGAAAATGACTATAGGATTCATATCATCTTGTGGGCTTCTTTTAAAGAATACTTTCATAGATAAATACAATAGCTTCTTTGTGATTTTTTTTTACAGAATTCCAACGATTACTCATAGGATTAAATTGCAATTACCCACCATGATAAATTAGTATAATGAACACTTTATAATTTCTCCTTCATTCCTATCATTTTCCCACCAATGACACTTGAACACAAAATTGCTTACAATCAATCTCTTAATATCTCCTCCAGAAGAAACAATGACGAGAACACAAAGAGATATTTTATTATTTCTAGTCATCGAATATTAAAGGAGAGACTAAATTCTATAGCCTTATGTGTGCATACGAGTGATTACCTATATAATGTATTTACATTTTAGGATCCCTACAGAATAATATTTCTAAATCAAATTGAATTTGCTAGCTTTCATTTCATTTCATGAAGTAAAACGTGGGCAAAGTACACCAGGATATGTAAATAAAATTATTACAGTAAAATCACATACCATTAAAATCCTTACAAATGTACTCCTTGCTTTGAACACATGCATTCTATTGATTTTTCCATTTTCTAATCAATACGTGATTAAAACTGTGAGATTATAATTTGTTTTTTTACCTAGTACAAATTAGATTTTATATTTCAAATGTGAATGAAAAAAATAAGTCAACAACAAAACACTGATCTTCAGAATTCAGTATTCATATTTTTTTAAGACAAGGTCTGTTTCTGTAGCCCAGGAGAGTTCTGAACTCACTATGTAGCCCTGGCTGGACTTGGACTCATGGCAATCCTCCTGCCTCAGCCTCCAAAGTGCTAAATTTACAGGTATGCACCACCATACCCAGCTTTCATATTCTTCATAAAGAAAAAAATAATGCAATCTTCACTGACTTAGGTTCTTACCATTTAGTTTTTCATCAAAGTTCTTTAGAAGAAATATGTTCACATTTTCAAATCAATGTATTGCATTTTTCAATTAAAATTAATTATATTTTATCTATTTACTTCTGTCTAAAAGGGTGCTGCGTTGAGGGTGCTCTGATCAGTTCAAGCACTGATGGTAAATGCATTTCAAATACCTTCAGCATGCCTCCAGTCAGGCACTTTACGGTTTCATTCTCACAGAACTTTTAATTAGATGGTTCAAAGTTGGTTCCCAAAGAATAAATACAAATAATAAAAAAGTTAGCATGAATTTTAAAAATAAATAAGGGCAGACTGACTCATATGAAAGGGAGAGAAATAAAGCCAAATGATGCAATTTAGATTAAAATAATTTTAATGTAATTGAATTGAGATATGCAAATATATCTTGAAAACTATCTGATGAAAGTGAATTTAAAAACAGATCCTGAATCACAGCAGGATCTTTCATATAATGCAGTACTCAATGAGGAAAAAAAATCCCAACTGCAAACCCATAGTTTATAGTGGGGGTGTAAAAATATTTCTTTCATGTAAAAAAGGCTCTAAGGCTTTTTTAAGCCAGTGGGTAATGACTCAGAGCAAACTTCTAGGGCCTTTCATTTATTTATGTCTCCCCTTCAGTGGGATAGTAATTTAATTATGAATATGATGAATCATGACATCAATATATGAAGGAAAGTGGAGATATTAGAAGCCCAAACCCTTCTATCTGTCTAGTAGAAATTGTTTATCCCTAATATACAGAAATTTAGCCATTTCACTAACATTTCATAAAGGAACTCAACATTACTTTTGAAAAATAATAATAATTTACTGATTTACTACTAATAATTAATATTATTCAATTTATATATAATACAGCTGAATAATGCATACTTGGAGTCCACTTACAAAATTTATTTGACTCAAGACTGTTGTATTGTTTTTTTAAATTTACAATTGATTTATCTTTTGTCCCTCACTTGGAGCAATCAAGAATGAAGACACAAGGAAATAAATTATGTCTATAAATGTGTCATCTAGAAACAAAAAAAATACATTTTGATGTGAGTTTGGTAACTTTTGATACAGTAAGAAACATGGAATTACTTTCTATGTTTGGTTTCTTTGTAATAGGAATACTAGGAACATCTTTTGCTCTAATACTTGGTCCTTGACACTTGTTCCTGACACAGATTTTCTAAAATTCCTGTAGTCTTTTTAGTAATGGTGGCAACAGAAGCAGTTTAGACAGATATCCTCACTTTCCTGGATTTTCTGCATGGAGCTGCATTGACCTGAGAACGTAACTATTGTCAGTGCTTTGTATGTAAAGAATAACTAGGGCCGCTGTCCATGAGGATAAGTATGCCTATTTCTTCTTGAGAAGGACCTTTGACGTTCTACTGGGGTAGGGGAAGAAGGGATATTCTTCAAGGCATGTCAAGTAGTTAGAACATCCGGAATTTCTTCCTGCATGAAGCATATATATATATATATATATATATATATATATATATATATATATATATATATATGTGTGTGTGTGTGTGTGTGTGTGTGTGTGTGTGTGTGTGTGTGTATCTCTAAAAATGAACACTCTTTATTAGTAGAAAATTTTGAAAGTTGGATGCAGACTTCTATTTTAAATGAGATAATATGACTATCAATTTGAGTAAGGAAAGGTGTTAAAATTATTATTTAGTTTTTCATTCATTGTGTTCTAAATACCACAAACTGCAGTGTACTGAGGATATTAAGTGCTAAAGACGTGGGACTGCTTAGGGAAATCTTTGCTTGAGCAGCCGTACTGTCTCTAAACAGTAGCATTGATGATGAGCAGACAAGTTTTATATTTGGAAAATATAAAACTATGAATAATAACTGTCACTGTGACCTGATACAACTTCTGAATGGGCTTTAACTTGTTTACAAGACTTATTTGTTCATTTAGTGAATTAGGTACTGTGATAGACTTCAAGTATAACAGAGAATAATAACAATTCCTTTTCTTAAATCTTACTATCTAATGAGGATAAACACAGGAAGGATGAGAGAAAGAAAGGAAGAGAGAAAGGGGAGAAAGAGATGGTGTGTGGAGATAGAGAGAGAGGGCAAAGAAAGAGAAAAGGGAAAGTGATTTTGCTTTTCCTTTACACCCGTAGAAACAAACAAACAACAACAACAAAAGTATTCTCCTCAGGAGGATCTTCCTGTTGGCGAGAATGAAATACAGTTCCAAATAGTTTTGAGGTCTGTTGAATAAATGATTAATAACCAAAAAGTGTGGAAAATATTGAGATGTATGGTTATCGATTAGGACTCACATGACAAAAAATGGAAACACACTCTACATGAAATGAGCGCAATATGAAGAACCGGTCCTCCGCTGAAAGCCTGAGGACGCCAGGAAGCATGAGCAGCTTATGATACAGTCGTACTCGCGCGAAGCTTTTTCTCCAATCTGCACTTCAGTGCTGCTTGTAGGTCTGAGCGTCGGACACTGAGGGAGAAGGGAAGCAGGGAGGACCTTGGTGAACGCGCCAGTTGCTGCGGGGACTTGGGTACTGCGTCACAGCGCCTATGCTGCGGGGGAGATGAACAGAGAGCAAAGTGCCCGAGCAGCCGGCAGTCAGGAGGATCGAATAATTATCTCGGGAGAACACATCCAGGATACCCCGAGGAGCTGGAGAGCAAGACCGCGATGCTTTTCTGTTCTTCCTGTGAGATTTCAGGAAAAAAAAAAAAAAAAAAAAAACAGATGGCGGAAGACAGCTTTTGTGAGAACAAGTGAACCCTGGAACTTCTTTTGATCATGGTTTTTCGCTCGACTGATAAGAAAACGTGACTTGTCTCTTTGGTCATCATGAAGAAAATTCTATAAAGAAGGTCTTTAATTCACATTTGAAAATACTAGGCATCTCTGAAAAGATATTCTTTACTATGTACTATCTATGAATGAATAGACATTTAATAACTTGTATTAAGCCTTTGCACCTTAGTGCAACACACTGTTTTAATCTGCAGGCGTTTTTGTAATTATTTACACTCAGTTTATTAGTACTTCGTAACACTAGAACTTCAGAGCAGTAGGATATCTATAATTTTATGAATCTTGGAAATATTTATTTTATTCCTTCCTAAGAATCAGTTTTCCCTGGGTTTTCAATTCATGATGACAGAAAATAAACAAAATCAAGTCACATTCAACAACCATTTCTGAGGAAACACTAATTTTCCTTTCCAATGTTGTACATAGATTTTTACTTGGTTCTTTCTGGTATTTTAAAACTTATACGTAAAGATAGTATATGTGGACATATAACACACACACACACACACACACACACACACACACACACACACACACACATATATATATATATATATATATATATATATATATATATATATATGTATTCTGAATGCACTATATGTGCAAGCTTTCTAGATGCTGAATAAAGCTGAACATATATAAGTTTATCCCTGTGGTTTTATTTTACCTTTTTAAAATTATATTTGCTTTTATCTAATAAACAACTGTTTTCACATACATATACATACATGTACATACATATCTTGTCAAGGTGACAAAGGCTTTCCCACTCTTCTTTTGTCCCTCCCCCTACCCTCCACCCTACCCTGTCCCCCTATTTCACTTCCTTTGACAATGACTTTTATGCACCTTAGGGAATGGCTCTGAAGCTCTCCATCCCCTTTGTGGCTGCTGTGTTTAAATGATGGAAAAATAGGGGAAAAATAAAAGTGAAAATTAAGCATTCATGCAGTGAATTTAAGAAAAGAGAAGATAGCAGGAATAAGTGTTAATTGCTTTAAATCAGAGTGTAAACGAAAAATTCAATAAATTTAAGAGCAGCCCCACTCAAACGTTGCCTGAAACCTGCAGATTACTCCTCAAGAAATTCATGAGATAGTTATTTGAAATTCAACAGTAAGCAGAGTATATATATTAGGCAAGCAGTAATGCCACAAACTCTATATCTAATAGAATGTTTATTTTTCCCCCATGGCAGATGTGCCAAGTAAGGAAAAGCATAGATAGATATATGGACAGAAAGATAAACACACAGCCGTAGCACACTGGTTTTTGCTCATCTTGGAAGACTATTGCCCATCAAGGTGCAAGAAGACAGAGAGGCTTTTTTTTTCTTTTGACTTTTTCTTCCAGTTTGCCCTTTCTACTTTTGATAGCTTTATTACTGGGGATAAATTTTGCTTTCTAGTTCTCTGCATTTAACCATATATAGTTCAAAAAAGATACAAGCAGTAGATTAGAGCTTCTGCCCACCTCAGCTCAGGATACAGGGGTTAAAATTTTTGAGGTTGTCTGCCTTCGGGTGTTCATAGTTTGAGTGGTTTCATTTCTCCCAGTTTTAAAGTAAATCTGTGTACCTCTAAGGGTTACTTTCTACTGATCATCCAATGACGTTTCTCATTAGCTCATTTCCAGCTTCCAAGTGAATGAAATTCGTGACTTTATTCTAATCCACTTCTTCAAGAATGAAATTTAGACATTCTATTTTAAAAACTAAAAATGCTTGTTTTACGGCATAAAATTATTTCAAATATTATGATATATCTGATTATTATACTGTGAAGTATAGCAATCTCTCATAGAATTGGAAAACTTGGGACATTCCTCATCTTCTTAGTTTATCTGTGGCTATAACAGAATACCATGGACTGCTTAATTTATTCAAGCAAAGAAATTTTATTTCTTATGCTTTTGGAGGCAGAAAATTTCAGTATCAAGATTTTTGTATATGGAAGAGTTTTTATTGTTATAACATCACAAAGTAGACTTCAAGAGGTTGAGACTGTGAGAGGGAAAGAAACAGATTCAGTCCGCTTGAAAGAGTACTCCCATTGTCTAAAACTATGTCAGTGTAATAGAGCTGCTCAGTATATCTGCATATTGAATTTGCATGATTAAATTTATAAATAAATAAAATGTGTAAATATTCCCTATTCCATTTGGATTATATATACATAGGTAGGGTAAGATTTTTTATTTGATTGCGATTTCCACACTATGTTACCTCTATGGGTCGCCACTGGTACTAAGGGTGTGTGACTGGCTTCACTGCTCACTTCATCGTTAAACATGACAGCGATAAAAGAGCAAAACAAATGAAGCTCAAAGTTATAGCAGCTTGCAACATGTTATATTGTATTTCATATGAAAATGTCTATTTATAAATATCATATAAAACTGTCTTTATGACATGTCTTTATGACATGGGCATTTTTAAATATCACTTTGAAGTTCAGTCTCAAGAATTTTTAAATTTCTATTGTTCACATTTAAACTGTACACACCTTTTTTTAGAGAGAGAGAAAGAGAACTACTACAGATGAACAAATTGACATTCATAGTTACACACGGTTGGCTTTTTATGCTGTAGGAGTATTCGTCAGGTCCCAGTAAATTTGCAGCACTTCATTCCATACATTGGGGCTATAAGCTTATCTGTGACCATCCAGGGACAAAATATCACTTTAGACAATGCACTAAAGCAAACTGCATTCGCATTTGCTATGAAAACTATCTGTCTCTTCTTTCAAAACTGTCTTAAAGAGTAATATTAACACAACATAATGTATACTCCTTGTTCAAATTAAAAGTAATAAACAAGTCATGATTTACATACTACCTTTAAAATGCAGGTTCATAACAATATTGTATTCTCAAGAGGAGCAATTTAATAGAAAAATTAATAAACTTTTTATGCTTTTGATACCATAGGAGACTTGTTTTCAATGTTTTTAAAGGTTGGAAAAACTGAAGGTTAAAACCATAGAACATTGCTTATAAACCACAGCCTTGCAGTCCTATTAAGTATGACTCTACAAATACCCAAAATAATCAGTGTAGATTGACAATAAAAAAGATACTACTTGAAAGTCTTATTATATTGTGTAGTTATGAAATCTGGCTTTTGATTAATGAATAGATCCAATGTTTTTAGATCTTATTGCTATTTGTGACTCTGCCCCTTCGCTTATAAGCTGGTTGACACATTTGTTCAATTACAGCTGCCTCGTTCCTAATTGCTACATGCCACATTGATTGATTATTGTCAATTTATGGTAGTCAGCAGCAATGCTTCATTTCTTTATGTCATGAATAAGTGTATATTTATTTGATTTCTTCTGCCCACTGTGAAGCAGCTGCTTGGAAATTCTGTTATTATCGAAAGAAACCCATTTTGTACTTCAGTAGTTCTGAGATTAAATAGATATCACTTCAAGGTTAGAGACTAGCTCTTATCTAAAATCAGGGACCATTATTCATATTTTAAATCTTGATATATTTTGCATAATCAGCAGCATTTGTTGATTGTAGGAAAGAGCAGATACATCTGTGTGGAGCACCACATTCTATTTGTGTGTTTTTGAAAGATCCAGAGGTCAAGAGCATCATTGCACATGTATGAAGATGACTTCCTGAATAATGGGTTTTTCTTAATACTCCTTGAACACAGGACCCAGTCGTGCACAATACATACAGTTTAGAGTCTTTTAGATTCAAGTCTTCATCCTTGTTAGGAGCTGTCTTCTAATGTCATTTTCTAATATTTCCCATGAATTCCAACAGCTTCGTCTATGAACCATAATTCCATAGGATTGTTCTGGTTTGTTGTTATGTTTTAAAAACACTCTAAATGAGGTGGGCTCAATACAGAGTTTCTCATACTTATGAAGCTGACTAAAATCTGTTATCTGAGTTTTCACTCATACATAATGATGTTGAAATTTTATATTTGGGTGATAAGAGTTTTGTGTTAAAATTTCTGCATCAACCAGAATATGTTCAATTACAGTAAAAGTGACATGAATTCTCATATAGCCATCAGAGCAAGTTTTATTGTTGACAAAATTTGAACTTTTTACTTGGAAACAACAGCAAGAAAAATATTATTCAAAACAAATCAGTTATAACAGAAATACTAGAAGGATGTCTTGAAAATGTATTTTAAAACATTAGCACAAACAGAGAGGTATCATATGCTCATAATGCAGAAATCAAAAATGGAAGATAAAATGATTTTCCATAAAATGAAGAACTAATTGAATCTGCAATTCTCCTGTATTTTAAGAAACTTAACAGAATTGAGTAATGTTCCCAAATAAAACAAATTTGATGATGGAAGAAATAAAAGAATATTTAATAAACCTGATTAAATAGGCAAACACTTGTATTGGTGAATATACTCAGACTGGTGTCTGACCTCTTATAAATTAAATCAAGTCAAATCAAATAAACAAAAGATAAATGGAATGTAGATATGAAGACAATGTATCAGTATCCACAACGTCTGAGAGAGATAATACTTCAACAATTACGCAAAGAGCATACAGACCATTAAGTAATAGAATTGGATGACTGGCAGACTCCAGTCTAAACAAGCACAAGAACTACAGCTCCCTGGGGCTCTTCGAGGGTGAGAAGACATCCCAAAACAGACCAGACCATGTAGTCAGAACAAAGAATAAAAATTGAACTTGGTAAAGGTGTAACTCTTAAAAAAAATGATGGTGAGGATTTGAATGTATGACAATTGCCTTAGCGACTCTGAACGTTGACAATTTAGATTAGGGCATTTACCTTATATTTCAATTTGATCTCCTTTTTTAATTTTTTTAATTTCTTAAAAAGATAGAAACTTTTTAAAAATAATTAAATATGTCACAATATGCGCAAAGCTTAAACTATGTAACGGAAAATAGATATTGTTTTACTGTACTTTAAGAACGTTCAATGTTTATTTTTTCAAACATTAATGAAAGACATCAGGATTGATGTCCTCAAAAGATACTTGAAGTTATCTGGAGCTATGCATTGAACATTCATTTTTCAGACTCAACTTTGTCAAACTTTGACGAGAAGTGAAATCGAGGAAACAGAGATGCCTTCAGAAAGTTCCTGAAGCAGACAGTAAAATTAAATTAGAAAACAAAATCCTTGCCCATGCAGTCTTTCAAATTGGTTAATAGGAAGAAGAGTCCAATCTCAATATAATAAAATGTAGCAGAATGATGTTACTTTTTCTGGTGCATATTTCCTACACTTAGGGAATGTATTTTTTTTAACCAATTAATGGTGTTGGCCAGTGATAAGCCTGAACTATTAAAGTTCATTAGGTCTAGTTCCCTTTCGGGTTTTTGTTGTTATTGTTTAGTGTCTGTATAAATTCACTAATTCTCGTTTATTTCTGGATTTCATTATTTACCTATACACT
Source organism: Ctenodactylus gundi (assembly GCA_004027205.1). Taxonomy (NCBI): domain Eukaryota; kingdom Metazoa; phylum Chordata; class Mammalia; order Rodentia; family Ctenodactylidae; genus Ctenodactylus; species Ctenodactylus gundi. The sequence continues at coordinate 45,391 of PVKB01005377.1, forward strand.
ATCAAGAGTATTTAGTAGAAAGCTCAGCGCTTCCTTCTATGAAATTCTGGTTCCCCCAAATGGACTCCAGGTTGTATGCCTGAATTCCATCCCATGCTGTCCAACTGTGCACTCAGCAATATATTTTTCAATTCCCTCTCAGTCCAGGTCTTAGAACAGCTGCTCTCTATGTATGCTTTTCCTAAGAAAAACATAAGTGGAATTTTAGTCAACTAGATTAAAGGTTAGGGAAAATGAAAGAAACTGTGTTAAATAAATTTACTTCTGTCAACACAAAAAGTGTTATTTTTATCTGAAAAATTTAGGAGATGGTTTATTCTGAGCCAAATATGAATGACCAGTCCCTGGAACGTGCATTTATTATTTTCCAAATAACATGTTTCAATGTTCAACAGTTTCTTGCAATATTTCTAGTTTTAGAGCAGAAGAAAATTGTAAATCCAAGCACAATTTGAAAGGATGGTGGAAGTGTCAAGTAGGCAGGTCAGCCTGAAGCCAGGAAATCCCTGCTGAGGGCTGCACATGTCATCTAATGGTCTTCTTAGTTCTTGGGTTGATGGGAAGCTAGGGGTTTTTCTTTTACATCTTGGCTTAGTTAGTAAGAATGTTAGTTATCAAAGTTTTTTATTACAAGATGTTAAATTAGATGTAGAGGAGGACAGCATGTGCAGCAATGAAAAAGGCCAAATTAACTCCTGACAGTCTTGCCAGGTAAAACATTCCAAGCTGCTCCAGAATCCATTTAGTTAATCAATAGTTTCATTATAAAGAATGCTGTTTCCTTGAAGTTTTAGTTATCAGTTCATATTCTACAATTTACTTAAACTATAGCCAAAATCTTCTGTCCTCATTATTGAAACATGGTGTAACCACTGATCTATTTCTGTCTTTCTTTTCTCTTTCTTTCTTTCTTTCTTTCTTTCTTTCTTTCTTCCTTCCTTTCAACAGATTTTCATTCTGGTCTTGAACTCACTGTGTAGCCCAGGCTGGCCTCAAACTCAAAGAAATCCTTCTGTTTTCAGCCTCCTGAGTGCTGTAAAAAACAGGTGTGCACCACAACTTCTATTTAATGGGGTGCTGGAAAATGGAGCCCAGTACCATAGGCTTGCTAAGAAAAGACTCTAGGTTCAAAGACCCCATGCTTTCATTTATGATTTCATAAAGAAAATCTAATATCTTAAGAAAATTAGTTTCTTTAGCTTAAAAATCTTAGATATGAGCACATTTAGGCTTATAATTACCTTTTATACTAATTTTTAAATTAAGCCATTTTATTTTTGAAATAATCTGGATTACATATTTCAAAATCTTATGTAATAGACATATGTGTCACATTGACCTTTATCCTCAGATAAATTTGTTTAAATGCTTTAAAAATTAGTCTAATTCTTGTAAATTTGTTTTATTATAAAACTAATAGCAAATAATGAATTTCAACTGCTTAGCATGTCTTTAAACTCATATCATTACTTAAACAGCAGTAAAATCAAATGATTAAAAGAAAAATTAAGTACAGTTTTCCTATTAATGTATTAAATATCTGCAATTGCAATTTGAATAAGCAATGCCGTTTCTTAACTCAGTGTAATATTTCAATTAAACAAAAAGACTAGTATGTTTCTTAAAATAAGTATGTACCAGAAAATACATAATTCAGTTTGACAACCCTAATAAAAAGTACAACTAAAAATTGCACTGCAATCTTGAATCATTAATGACCTAGTTCCAGTCAGAAGAAACTGTAAAATTTTGAAAAGAAAATATTAAAAATGCATGTTCATAGAACAGAGATGTAAACAACTAAACAAAACAATAATTGGCAAGACAACGAAAAATACTGAATTCCATGCTACCCTTTAAAGAAGAAGAAAAGGGTATTGTTTTTTATTGAAAAATATATAGCTAAATCACAGAAACAAAAGACCACAAAAATAAGAAAGTGTATCCAGATAAAATATGAAAATCAGGAATTTTTTATTAAGATATGGTTTCTCTCTCTCTCTCTCTCTCTCTCTCTCTTGTATTTTTCATTTATATAGAAAATGATGCAGGCTGATTTTGTAAATATTTTAATTTTCTTAAACAGCGTAATTTTTTTGTTCAGTTACATTGGTTAAGACGCCTCATTCTTCACTGTACCTTTTCCTAGGTGCACAAAGGGGAATATAGAATTTGGTGGCTCGTGTTGTCTGCAATAAAATGCAAAGGGTCCTAATATCACACAGTGTGTGACACGATATAAGTCATTTGGCATGTATTGGTAGGCTTTGCTCCTTTGAAAAAGTAAAAAGTGGGTTTCTTTGTCAGCAACTGGCTGAGAATTATTCCTGTTGCCTTGGTGTTGTGGGGGGAGGCTTGATGCTCACAATTAGGCCTCCAAATATGCTTTTCTGAAAAATGGCAAAATTGGACCAGGCCCCTCTGTCAACACAATGGGTCAGACAAAAATGAAGTTATTCTGTGAATAGGACTGAACTTTTAGATAAGAAGCAGGACATTGTCGAAACCCCAAATGTGATCCAGCATTTTCTCTTCCTAAGCCAGAGACTGCTGTCTCAAGACTTTCACCTCACTGTGCTCCTCCCACACTTAGAAGGGTGTAGTAAGTTGGCCAACGAAGGAGAATTACCACTGATTTCTGATTGTAACCCACCAAGAGCAGCCCTTTTTCCTTCTCTTTCCCAAAATGAACTAGTATAAGTCCACATTGCTTAACTCCAGTTCCGAACACTTCTCACTGAACCTTCTGAGATTATCACTGTGTGAATTATCCTTCAAGGGCAAAAGACAATGAGATCACATTTTTTCTCAATTGTTCCAGTAGATTTTGGTTGGAGATCACTATGTCCTCCATTAATGAAAAATACGTAAATAAATAAATGTGTTCAAATACAACAATTATTTTATATTTTCCTCTGAGACATTTGAGAAAATAGAAACTATTAAAGATTTAAAATAACTGCCAAGCTTTTTTCATCTCTTAAAATATGCCAAAGTATATAAAAGGAGATTTCTGTTTTTTTTTTCTTGAAACATTTTGATATTTAAATATGCGATAATCCCTTTACAATATGCAGTCTATACGCATTATTCAAAAATCTTATATAACCTGAATCCTAGCTTACATTTGTTTGTGACTGCCAGGTCCACACAGGTGGCCCTTGCACAGACATTTGCCGAAGCACAGAGGACAGCAAAACATTGAGTCACCTAGCAGGCTTGTGCTTGGCTGATGTCAAACACGGAGATACCCTAGTTCATTGGCTTATCTTTTGTCCTGAAAAGAAGAATAACTGGAATGTTCTGTATAATTCAATGATTTCCTCATTTTTGTGCTTTTTTACTTGGTGATTTTACTATTGAAAATTACTGACAAGCATGCACATGAGAGACTGCATAGCCCTGCATTGAAGGAGTGAAGCAGTAGCTGCTGGAAAAAAAATATGGTGGGTACGCTATTCAGGGTGAGTGATGGTGTTGTGGACCGTGCAATTTGGTGTCACTAAATCAACAATATATATTAAATAAGAGCTCTTTTAAAAGAAGCAGCATAAAACAAAATTATACTGGAAATGATATGACCAAAATTTCATAGAATCTACCCTTGTATTTTCCCAGCAATGGGCTAAATTCATGTATATTGCAACATTTTATGACCTAACTATTGTAAATAATGGAAACTGGTTGTATTTGGGCATATAAAAGCAGCAAGCAGTATATATATAATGATCAGTAAATATTTGGTAAAGAATGAGTCCATAATTATTTTCATGAATATCTGACAAAAATAGTTTTTCGCAAAGAATAAAATCATCCTTACAAGTATGGACAGATACATAAAAATGCACATAGGGGATATAGAAATTAAAAATAAATATGTAGGAAAATTTTAATATACAAATAAGGAAGAAAATGATAGTGATATAGGAATATGTTTTACATTGTATTTTCTTTTAGTGATAAAAATTATGCCTGGAGGAATGGTCAGCAATAAAATACTTGCTTAACAAGCTCAAGGCCCTGAGTTTGATTCCTCATTACCAAATAAGCTGGATGTGGTGGCGCACTCCTCTAACCTCAGCAGTTGGACTACTGAGTCAGAAAGACTCCTGTTATTCTAGGGCCAGCATGAGCTCCAAAATGAGTTCAAGGCCAGCACGGGTTCCACAGTGGTGAGTTCAGGACCAATCTGGGCTAAAGAATGAGACCCTGTCTCAAAAAAAGGAAGAAAGAAAGAAAGAAAGAAAGAAAGAAAGAAAGAAAGAAAGAAAGAAAGAGAAAGAGAGAGAGAGAGAGAGAGAGAGAAAGGTAGGTTATTAAGGTTATTTTGAATTTTTAAAATATTATCTGGTAATAAAAATGGATATTGTTTTGCAATATTTTGAAGTACTTAGTATTTTATGGAAAACATGTGCAAATGTATTTTGACCTGTTCCCTAATATCTCAGAATTCAATATATCATTTCTAGACAAAGATGTTGAATTAAAATCATTGTTTTTGAGACTTTTGAGAAAAAGGGAAAACGAAATTAATATTAAGAACAACATTTAAAATGCTACCATCAGCGTTGAGAATATGGTTCAGAGGTAGACTGCCTGCCTAGAATTAGTGGGGCTATGGGTTTGATCCTAGCACAGTCCCTGCCTTTTCCCACAACCCACTGCTCAGCATGGTAAAAAATGTATTGGTAAATCTTGAAATTTTAAAATAATTTTCAGATTACTTAATATATAAGAGTATTTTTGTGAAAACATTAAGTTGAAATAACAGGCGATTATAGCAGGTCTACTATGAGGCAAGTATAGTCAGATACATAAAGAAAAACTGTAAGTATGGAAAAAATTGTTGCAATCAAAATTTGAAATGATTGTCTAAGTGTATTTTCTATTTCCTTTTTGCTGCTTCAGTACTAGACTTTCAGTAAACCAGGAAATAAGTACATTTGACCTGGGTGATCAAAAAGAGATAAATATGATTTCTACTTTGGAAAATGGTAGTAGAGTTGTATCAGCTCAAACCTACTCTTTGAGAGCTACAAAAGTTTATTAAACTGAATAGTGTAAGTTTGAAGTTACTGTAGGTTAACCACGTAAAAGAGAATATAAATGTCAAGATACGATAAAAATGGAAAACACACCAATGTGAGCTTGTTTGTGCTATACTTTTCCCATGGGCCATTTGTTTGCTACATAGTGTTTTGAGACTAGACGGAAATCGACTTTAGAAACAAGCATTGGATAAGATGATGCAGCCAAAAGGCCAAGACTCCCTAGATGCCAGACCACCAACCATAAAAAGAAAAAAAAAAGAAGAAAGAAAGAAAGAAAGAAAGAAAGAAAGAAAGAAAGAAGCACTAGAGACAAGATACACACAGATACAGATACAATTCCTCAAGCAAGGGAAAGTGGCACTGATATTTGACGTGGGTCAAAGAGGTTGTTGACTCTTAACATCTACGGAAGTGAGAGATTGGAGAAAGGTAAGAATGAAAAAGAGAGGAGACAGAGAGAAAGAGAGAGAGAGAGAGAGAGAGAGAGAGAAGAAGCAACAGAGAGTGCAAAGAGATAAGCAAAGAAATAGCATTCTCAATGAACAAGAAGAAATAAACAACAATTACTACAGGAATGAAAACAACCAGGAAGGGTGGTGATTTTGATTTGGGAGGTGCTGAGGGGAGTAGAACAGCACCCTTGTGGGCATGCCTGGTTGAGTCATGGAGAACTGGCCTTGACCTTGAATGCTTAACTTGGTTCCTCCCCTCCTCTTTCCTGGCCCTGCTTCCCTGCTTTATTAATTACCTTTAATTAACTAAGAAGCTCTCCCCTCCCCTCAGTCCCCTCCTGCCAATGCCTCAGTCATGATATTTCTGCCCCGGAGCCAGCTGATCATAGGCTAAGTCCCCTGAAAATATGAATCACATTAAATCTTCACCTTCTTAAGTTGAGGATGTCAGCTACTGTATCTCAGAAATGGAAAAACTAACGAATATAGTAATATAAACAGTGAATATAACTTTGAATCACCTTCCTCTCTCTGTGGACCAATAAGATTCTAAACATACACAAAATATCCATAAATATCTGTTGTATCTCTTCTGGAAAATTTGACATGAATCAAGATCTTTCTAGTTTACCATAGAACTATTCCAGCATTCAGCCATGCGTGGTGGTTCCTACCTGTAATTACACCACTCTGGGAGGCTGAAGCAGGAGAATGTTTGTTTACAGCACAGCAAAGGGAATGCGAAGACGTAGGTAGGCCCAGTCTCAAAATAAAAGTAAATAAAAAAAGGACTGGACACATAGTTAAATAGGCCCTGGGTTTAATCCTCAGGGCCTCAAAATAATAAAATGCCAAATATATAATTTAAAAAATTACTAACATAGTAAGAAAACAGTTTGTAGAAGATAACATGAATAATTAGCAAGTAAATACATGGATTTCAAAAATCATTATAATATGTGTTTACATGGAAGTGATAGTAAAATTAGAAATTTTTCGAAATAATCGAGAGTTAGAAATAGTGACTAATAATGAATGTCTGTTTTTAGGATTACATATATAAAGTATTTCCACGTGATGAACATCACACACACACACACACACACACACACACACACACACACACACAAGAAAGATAAAAATGGCCTTAAAGGGTTCTGCACTGAGTAAAGAAAATAAGTGATTAATATTAAAGAACATTCCATATAATATCATTAAATATATTATTGTAATATATATATAACAGCAAAACTAATTTTTGGTGATTAAACTCAGAAATTGGTGATAATTGGGAGAGCATAGTGGCAGAGAGTTGTGCAAATGGTAAGATCTGAGTACTTGCAATGTTATGTTTTAATATATATAATATTTAATGACCTCATACATATATATTTAGATGATGCTTACTAGATGTGCATATAGGGGCAAATGATTGATTAGTATATCTAAGACCTGTATATTTTGTCTCTATATTTCGATAGACATATATTACACACACATACACACACAAATAAACTGGTGAAATATATTGTAAGTAAATCCCTTATCCTATCTGTTTCAGGCACATCTTTTATAAAAATATAAATAAAATTAATGATTCTTTTGTGTAATATATTAACATACACTTTGAAGTCCATTGTCCTTTGCAGGGAATCAAATAATAATATTAATAACAATAATATATAATTGATTATATGTTGTCAAAATTAAAATTATTTGAAATTATTTTAGTTTGCATTCATAATATTGATACTTATGTTTTATATAAAACTTTTCTTTTAATTTGGTTTTAAAAATTGGAAGAAAATGTGTTCAGTTGTGTACAATTTGTGAATTGCAAAATGCATTTGAAACACTTTAATATCTTGCCTGTGATTGTGTGATAAGGCTATTTAAAGAAATACAAAGTACCAAACTTTATTTGAAGATTCAAATGTACATTTGAAAAAGGACAACCAATGTAGGATGCCTACCTAACATATTGAGTCATCTTTAGCAATGACGGCATCTATATATATAATCTTAATTGCAAGGAACTTTAAGTTTTTGTAGAAATACTGTGAAACAAGAACCTATCGTCACATGGTTGTAAGGTACAGGCAACACTCATGATGAAGCCTTCTTTATCCCCTCGATCACAGCTGAGGGTAATGGTAACTGCAGATTGCTATCTGAGAACTTGTCAGTCCACGAAGCAAATCAGGGAAGGCACTTTTCAAATGGCACATGGAAGTTAAGGAAATAAGGAAAAAAGGAAGGCCTTTGGGGAATTCTCACACAAACAGATGGAATCCCGCTGAAGATAAATCAAATTCGAAAATATCAGTAATAAAGGAAAATTGATTTGTTGCATATTTGTTTGAAACTCTCGGCCAAAAGTGATGAAAATTATTTTCCTAACATTGAAATCGAAGTATGCTCCCAGACTTTTACTAAATCTCATTATGACCTTTTAGGGTCATAAAAAATCATGCAGAAGGTTCTATTTTGTGTCAAGTAGTTTTGGTCTCCCATTAATCAAAGAGGCAGCCTCTATAACCATGAAAAGATGCAGACTGCCACACCTACACCTAGGGGTTTAGGAAAGCTCAGCTGTGGTTACGTTTTCCTTGCTACTATTCCTTATCTTACTTGTGTCTTTGCTGCAAATTGTTCATCTTTTATCTTTTCAAGGGAAGAGAGGCATCCTCCTTAACACAGAATATTCAAGGCCTGAAACCTGAATCTACCTGTAAAATGACAGCCGGCTGTCACTACTTCACAGATGTAGGCAAAAGGCAGGACGCCAGCATGTCACAGACAGGACTTTATTCCCAACGCCAGACTAAATAGCATGAGCATTGTATGATTGGAAAACAATATCTCAAGTCTCCTGAGTTTCAGCGGGTACCACCAGTTAGATTTCATGAATGCCTTAGTCATAAATCATACCTTGTACATATGGTAGGTGGTGTTATGAAAAGGGAATACTGAGTTTGAAGTGTTTTGGGTGATAAGTAAAAGCAAACATACTTTCATTTTGAGGGGAGTCGTTAATTCCTGACTGTTGCTTACTATATCCAACCCAGAAAGTTTATAGATGACATATGATGCAAGAATAACAGGGATACCCATGTCTCATTTCTTCCTTTAGCAATCCTCTAGACTTCCTGATAAATAATTAGTTCATGTTCATCATTGTACTATTTGCTTTGCATTGTCATTTTTACTGTATTCATATTTTCTTTCAAAAATGTGACAGGAAAAGCATTCGTGTTTTTGACCTTAGCATTTAGGATCACTGACCTTGATGTAGAGGTTTGTTCTGCTCTTCCACCTGTCTACGGAGCAACCCAACAACGCTTTGATTGGCTCCCATGACCTCAGTGCAAATCGCAAAGAGCTTACCCAAGCAGCTTTAGCTTCAGATTACCCACCCGGTCACAGTCAACTGGTTGTACAATTTGAATTTTGACAACTGGAGAAGTTTGGGGTTCCCGGCTATTTCTTTTTTCCCATGTTGTATCAGGGCTTTTCATATGTCTGTCTTTACAGGCATGCTGGTGATTTTAGCTGTCTTAGTTTCTTAGGTGTGGTTCTTCAGAGGTGAGTTCTCTGAAAAGTACCATGGACAGACACTTTCTCTGTTAGCCAGCCGTAGAAGTTACTTTCTGCTCCACAACCTAAGAGAACATAGGGCCCCCTCTACCATGGCTGAGATGTCAAGGGCTATGATAGGAAAGGAAAGAAGATACTGTCATTATGATTTTCTAAAAATACAGACTATCTCCTTATATTCTACCGTATTATAAAAAAGTGAAAGAAGGAAGAGCAGAAACAACAACAACAACAACAAAAAAAAGGAAGCAACAAAGAGGGTACAAGTGAGAAAAAGGGTTGATAAGAACAACAGAAATACCGGAAGAACTTAATTTAGTGAGAAAGAAAACATGTAAAACACAGGTCTTAGTGTGGAGAATGAATTAAGCTATCTTCCTCACAGGTGAAAAAATATAATTGTCAAGTGAGTCCTTATCAAATGAAATAAATAATGTAAGAGTAGAAGATTTAAAAATATTAACATTCAAATGAATTAGTCTACAGTATAAGCATAAAATAACATACACATATCTTAATTTTAAATAAGTCTGTGTATCTCCCTTTGTGATCTTTCATTTTCATGGTTCTTCATTGTAGTATTATTTCATTCATATTTAACACTGGAAGACACAAATAATAATCTGAATAAAAGAAAAATAGCTGTTTTCTTAGGAGTTGAGAAATAAATACATGAATAAATAGTCATTCAATCTTAAATATAAATCAGACACAGTTTAAGCATTCTCATATCAAACTGGAGAGGATTGTAATGATTCCATGTGCTTTTATTTCTGAACAAAGAGGTCCGTCGTCTTTCTAATACTTTTTGAGTTCTTGAGAAACATCAGAGCTATTACTTAAAGTAGGTAATGTATTTGATAGCACTGTTGGTCAGTGAACTTTTTATGATTTTTCTCTTGACCTTCCTATCATTTCTTTGAGAGTTTCTACAGTTGTAGCCTGATGGGCAATTTACTTACATGTAATGTGACTCTTCCACTTGGCCCATAATTGTAAAAGTTCTCTGAGAGCTACCAGTAAGTAGCTTCAGGAAAAACTGTGACTGGCAGTTCTGCTGATAATGAAGGTCGCGGCACGCAGAGCTAACTGACGTGCTGCTGGTCTGCGTCCTTGCCGCAGCTTCCGACTGTCAACTGTTCGCCCTGTCTTTATTTTGGAGCAGAGGATCCAAATGGAATGTGATTATATACGTTTCCTTAGTTTTCAAGCATGTTTCCTTTTTGTTGTAATTGTGTTTAAACCAGTCAGTCCATGTTACCTCAGCACATTATCTTTTTAAGTTACTCTTTCACAGAAAAAAAAAAAAAAGTGCACCTAAATATATTTTAAAATTCCCTTAATTCTTTTTTTCTCTTTAAGTCAGTTTTGGATTCCCTGTATTCACAATTGGGCTCGTAATTGGAAGTACAACTCTAATTCAGATGCTCCTTCACAAGGTAGAATCTTGCTGGGGAGCATATCGTGGTTTTGCTGTACTGCGATATGTAGGGCATCATTCCTCATGTAATAGCACATGCTAATTTTGGTACCACTGACAGCCGCGACTCTTTCACTATTTTGTCTTTAATAATAGTTTGCTATCCAGACTAAGCTCTCGTGTAAATTGTCGTGTTCTTTTCTACCGTAGGACATTGAAAGCAGTCCTTTCCTTGCTAATAAAGTGGTTTCATTTCCTCTGTACCAGTGGTGTCTGAATAATGTTTTGTCATACTCAAGACTTTCCCTAAGTAATCTCTTCTCTGAGAGCTGACATCCTCTACTTACTTGATGTGGTACTTCTATTCTACAATTCTACAATCTGGTAAAATTCTGTCTCTTTGTCTTTTACCCTCTCTCGCTCTTTTCCTTTTCCCTCCCCCCACACTCCATCACTTCTTTCATCCTTTACCTTACATGGTTGACTATAAGCCAAGTGAGGTCAGAGATCAAGTTGGCCTGGCCATCTTTCCATCACTGCAATTTTACATAATACTTGACTCGATGCACAATGAATAAATACATTTTGAACTCTATGGTAACATATTCATCCTTGTTCTCAGTCTGTGTCAATACGTTGAAAATATATTCTCTGGAGGAAAAAAAAAAAAGAAAGAAAGACAGAAGACAAAGAGCCTGAGAAAAGCAAAGGTAAAAGGGGAAAAGGAACAGATATGCCAATGGTAGAAAGAGAAGTGAAGGACACATGAGTGAAAGATGAGTTAAATGGATACGTAGCATCACGCTCCACATTAAGGACAAAAGTCGCAATCGAAGTGAAAGAGTGGAATTTTCACCAACTCTGTCTCCAAAAACTTTTCCTAAAAATTTTCCCCATTTTATTGACATGTATAAGTGCAAAATTTAAGGTTTACAATGAAGTTGAGCATTCTGTGCACCTACGTATCTTGTCAAGGTGACAAGGGCTTTCCCGCTCTCCTTTTGTCCCTCCCCCTATCCTTCCCCCGCCTCCCTCTTCCCCTACCCTATGAATTAAATAAACTGTGATGCTTTAATTTTAAAAGGTAGATAATATTCTCTATTTCAATGGAATAATTCACTTTAATGGAATACATTTAAGCCGAACAAAATAAAGACCAAAGGTATTTAGAGTTTTTAATTTTGGAAGGTGCCTTGACATACCTTATCTAATTCACCCTCAGAAAAAAGTTTCAGATGTTTTCTACTTTAACCCACATGGGAGAGCAAGGACCATGTCTCACAGTGGCCCACTCTCTGCCCTCGCAGGGCCCTTCCGTCCTGTGGTCTCTGTAACCCACCTTCTCTTGCCTGTCATTGTTCCCAGGGTGGCTCATGTCTTTGTGCTGGTTTAGACTGAGGTTTCAAACACTACCACACACCTCTCCATTTGTTTCTTACTCACTCCATATTTCCCAAAATGCTTCCAGGATATTCTTCTAAAATGTAAAATTCATCATAACATTGAGCTTTAAATCTTTCTGGGCTCCCACCACACTCAGGAGAACATGGAGTATAATTTGTTGCCTGTCTTATTTATAATCTTTTTCCATTATACCTCCCTCTTCTAGCTTCACGTTTGATTATTTATAGATGCTTGAAAATGACCTTCTCTCTTACTCCTCTGGGCCTGTGTACAATTTTCTGCTGTCCAGCATGACTTTCTCCCACATTTTACACTTGGTTAAGCACCACCTACGTTCAAACTTGCCGTCCAAGCGTCATTTCATCTCAGGAGCCTTTTGCAATCCCTTTAACTAAATGAGTTCTCTTTTCCTCTAGTTTTTTTTTAAAGGGTCTATCATGTCCTCCGTCATTGTATTTTTGGCTCGTATTACAATACCCTGCTCCAATACTCCACACAATTAGCAAGGATACGAACAGTTTTTTTTTTGTTGTTGTTGTTGTTGTTTTTGTTTTTGTTTATTACTTATTGGTTCTGAGTCCTTAAATAAAGACCTTGCCCATCATATACAGTATAGCAAATGGTGAGATAATACGATTTTTACTGCAGTTTCTCTAGATTGCAAGTGGTAACTATCCATTTGAATCTCTTTCATAAGAGAATTAAAATATCCAATATAATCTAAATTAAAAAAAACAGACAGGATCTTGGAGTGCCATTTTTTTCTAATTTTTGAGTATGCTTTCATTCTTGAGTCATGCTTTCTTTGATTTACTTCAAGGTACAAATTTGCTTTATAATTAATTTACATGAAACAACATTTTACTTGGACATTGAAACCTTCCAATATTTCATATTTCATTGATTTTTGATTCTTCAAACCTTTAGTGTTGGTTCTTTTTTGTTATTTAAAGTAGTACAGTGATTTAGGTTTTAACTAATTTATTTTGCTTTTCACTGGTTCACAAAACAGAAAATTTTCATATGAATGGGTACCATATAATGTTTGATACATTTATATGTTACACAAAAATTTAAGCAACTTTCTAATTTCTATGTCCTAAAACATTTATCATTTTTGTGGCAGAAACTTTATTTTTGGCATTTTAACAGTCCAGTACACCTAGTGAATAAAGGGGAGTGGAAGGGAAAACGAAGTTAATACAATACATGCATGTACAGAACTCTCAAGCTCAGTGTGACCATTGTGTATCACACACATTACACTACCAATAATCTCAAAACAATAAAAATACAGTATATATCCTTATCTATAATCACTGTATCACTCAATAAGATCCCAGAGCTTCTTGCTCCTGACTGATATCTTAGTACCAATAGACCAATTATACTCTGCCCTTAATGTGTCCATTCTCTTCTTTCATGAGTTCAATTATCAACTTAAAGGAGATCAATATTTTTAGAGTCCATAGAAATAATCGTTTCAAGTCTTTCTTTGAGCTTAGTATACTACCTGAGCTTTTCCAGAAAATGAAAGGTGAACACGTCTGTGTGTGTGTGTGTGTGTGTGTGTGTGTGTGTGTGTGTGTGTGCGTTCCTTTGAAAAATTGTGCCTGGTATAGAGAGTATATTGCTATGCTTTCAGATGTTTCATCCTCTCCAAGATTCATAGCAAAACTTAATGTGCGCTGCCAAAGCATTGGGGGGTATGGCCATTGAGAAGTGGCTGAGTCCCGAGAGCTGAGAGGTCGCTTCTTCATGGGTGAATTAGATGTCCCATAAATGGATCTGACGGAGGGAGTTCTGCCATTTTGTCCTTTTCTCACTTTCACATTGGGAGCGCGAATTGTTCTGAACCTACAAAGATCACAGCACTTAAGAAGCTATTGTGATAACAGAGATGGGACCGCACCAGAAACACTAATGTCCAGATCTTGGATATCCAGCTTTTAGAACTATGAAAAATGCAGTTATGTTCTTTGTAAATCACTTAATCTGAAGCCCTTTGCTGCTCCAGCAAAAAATGGACTAAGTCAACTGTCTACACAATGAGCAGGTACATACAGGTGTTCCTACATTGCCACAATTTCATTATGATTTTCCGACTTCACAGCGATGAAAAAGTTGTACCCATGCTGCCATTCTTTCTTCGCTTTTAAAGTAGTATTCAGTGAATTATATGGGTTACTTATGCTTTATTATAAAATAGATTTTGTATTACAACGTTTGCTCAATACACACAATATACATCCTGAGAATATTTTAGTGCAGGCTAGATGGGGCCACTATATTCAACAGCTGAGGTATATTAGCTGCATATTTGACTTACATTTCACTTCACAGTGGGTTTATAGATCAAGAAAAGAAGGAGAGAAAGAAGGGGAAGAAGAAAAGAAAATAAAGGAGAGAAGAAAAGAACATCAGAGAAAGATTTGTGTTAAGAAACAATTTTGCACAATGTGGAAACCCAGGGGAGGGTTGAGGGCACAGTTGCGAATCCAAAGGCATTCTGGTGGCAGGGATCTTTTTTCCTTGAGGGTGTCAGTCTTATACAAATGAATAAAATAATAAAAATATTAATCATAGTGTTCCAATAACTTTAGAAGGATCCTTAGAAAACAAGTATCTGTCTGTTTATTTCATAGATGAAGAAACAAAGATAAAATGATGTTTCCCAAATTGTTTTCCTATTTCATTGTTGTGTTTATGAATTTTGTATAATGATTGGTAAGTCTTTTAAATTATAAAAAAAATGAAAAAGTTAATTCAGGTGGCTACAACAAACTTCAAAAAAGACTATATTGTTTTCGTGAACCTTAAAAATAATTTTGTCACAAAATAAATGTGTCACAATTAATAAATAATAGGTTTCCCTAAACAAGTAAATTGTCCATTTAACATAGGGAACTAAGTTATATTTAGAATTCAAAGAAACAATGCTAAATCTTTGCCAGTATATTGTATGTTTTTCATATAAGTTGAGGTTAAATCTGAACCCTGTGTTGGTCCCCAAGTTCTTAGGGCTGAGACATTTAGCTCAAAAACCCAAACTTAAAATTTTACCAACTAAGTGATGACCTAAGTGGATTTTTAGCTATTTTACTATTCATGAGGCACAAACTACACTCAAAATCTGTTATGATAAACCCTGGGTCAGCTTGAGACCTCATCCAATGCTGCTCTTCATGGTTCTATGACCCCTGGTAACTTGTCACCACTGCGTATCCATCATGCCACTAAGGAATATCATTGAGGCCCAGAAGCTTTCTTCCCATTAATAAAATATTTTCAAAGACTGCTATTTAATTTAAAAACATAGGTAACTAGATAAAACCATAGTTGATATCATTTTTCTCTTATATATTTATGCCAAAATCTGTGCCCTGAAAGAAAAAAAAACTTTTCATGCTACTGTTTTAAGTAGAACCAACAAGCATTAATAATAAAGTACAAATATTTTATGTAAATAATAGTCTAAAAATCATCATCTTATAATGAGTTTGAGATGCAGAAATTTGCCATAGTATAATTTCCTATGATAATGATAATTTGTAAACCTACCACTAGCCTACTGTATTTTTGAACATGATTTTTTTAAATATGTTGATAGTGGAAGAGACAAAGAAGCAATCTTCATTGTAAGCCACTACATGAAGCCTACTTTTTTGAGTATGACGACTTATTACACTGTTTTTCAGGGGTTTTTTTTATTTTATTTTTCTTACAAAATGCCTGAAATAATAAACTTCGAAAGTTTTATTTTGGCTCACTTTCAGACGTCCATTGTCTTGTGGCTTTATTGCTTGTAGGTCTGTGGTAAGGCAGAAACATGACCTCAGAGGTAGCATGGTAGAACACACCTGCACCCCATGAAACCAGAGAACAAGGGGCCAAGGACAGATGGAGTCCCCAGGGTCTGTGATCAACTCTGCTCTTCTCGGCTGAACTCCGAAGTTTCCTTTACTACCTAATAATGCTGTAACTTATGATCTCATCAGTGAGTCCATTTTGTGATAAAGCTAGAATCTTCACAGTCCAATCACATTCTGAGAGCTTCATCTCTGAAGCAGAAGATTTAGAGTAGACACGTTAGATTTAAACAAAAATGTGGAAAGACAGAAAATGTTTTCTCCTAATTCCTTCTTGTTTAGTAAGTTCCATCCCACATTTGCTTTCTCAGAAATGTTCCCAGAAACATTTTCTCATCTATTATTAACTTCCTTTTCTGTTTTCTATTTATTAAGCAGTTATTAAAAGTATCTAAACAATTTATTTTCCTGCTTTGCTCACTAATTGTTAATCAAATTTAATGAAGTTAGTAATTCAGTTCTTTGTCACTATACGCTTCTGATTTATTGCATTTCTTTTATTTTTCCTGTCATGGAGTACCCTGCCTTTCAGTTTAATATAAAGTCCAACCAACTGATATTCTCCTTGTTTTTCAAAATTTAAATTTCATTCATTAAAATTAATATATATATATATATATATATATATATATATATATATATATGACAACTAATAAACAAGTTTCACTCTTTAAAATTAATCTACACACATACACAGTTACCAGACAACAGCAATTGTGTGTTGCCAGTCACAATGTTCATCATGAGAGGTCCAATTAGGAATCATATCAGAGCAATAAGGACAATTATATTTAAACAGAAATTACAAGGTTTGATCAATCCTGTTCTATAGTAAACATGCTGCTCCCAAGCTATTGGTCAATATTAATTATGATAAAATAGAAACAATAACTTGAGGTAAGAAATGCATTTTAAGAAGAAAACTGAGTAAGTATAACATGACATTGGATAGAAAATGAGTCACCAGCTAGGTGTAGAAAGAGTAATTTTTTTCTTGGTTATTACAGCTGTCTTTTGACAAGTCTTATTTAAAAGCTTCTTCATCTTTACTGTGAAAGTTAATTTTTCAAAATTGAGATCAAATAATTTTCCTTTTCGGGTACTTTTTCATGACTCACCCTTGATTAAAAACTAAAGTCCATGAAAATTTGGTACTGCCTGCTCTTCTGTTTTTAAATTCTGTTTGTATCCTTTTTCCCCTAAGATGACTGTTTACAATTTTTCTTTCTAGGCAATTCGCTCACAATGAACCCCTTCATGTTGTAGAAGTGAACAACTCACTTAGCTTATATATATTAGAGGAACATATGATGTAAGGAACATAGAAATATTTCACCCTCTAAAAATAGAAATTCAGTTTTTAACATACAATTTTTTTTCGTTTAAAAAAATCAATATTTGGCAAAAATGAAAAGTGTGTTTGGAATCTGGAGTAGTTCAAATTTTCATCTTTGTACCTGAATCTAGTACCCATATAGGAAATACTTATGGAGAATTTTAATATTAACACATTTTTATTTAAAAATATTATTTAATGTTATTTTTCACTTGTTTCGTTATTCAGTCATGTGTACCCTAAATGCTGTTTTTCAGGATTTCAAATCCCACATTATTTTCATGAAAAAATTTTTTTATCAAAGTTATATTTTAAAATTCAAGTGTGTACGTCTCTGCGAGTGGAAAGTGTCTTTTTTTAATACGGAAGAAGTGTTCCAGAATTTGATAATATTTGCATTTGATTTCCACTAACAACCTCATTTTTCACTTCTGCAAGTGAAGCCTGGAATAGTCCCATCACTGTGATTCATTGATAGACCTACTTAATCACATCATCTTATTAATAATTTTTGTTACACTTTATACCTTAGTGATTTTAAGAGGTCAACATTCATCATGCTGTGCTTTTTGAGCAGCACTTTTCTGAGAAAAAAACTGAAAATGGAATTGATTTTCCAATTTTATTCAGCCATGAGCACACTGGTAATTGGTCACACGTTTCTCTCAGTATTTTCTTATGTGCGATAGATAGCTTTGCTGTTGTTGTACGTGTATGTGTGTGTGTTTAGATATTTCCCAGTTTACTATGCATATTCATGACAACAGGGAGAGAAAGATGCCTGAGGTTTGAAGATGTCTGGTAAGCTTTATAAGAAGAAACTGTACAAATTTTGCTTGAAGAGAGAAGAATTAAAGATTCATACTAGTATTTTCAAATATCTGAGAACTAAAAATTTGCGACAAGTATCATAGTGGGTGATTTGCAAATGAATTGAAACCAGGTGAGCACCTAGGGTAAAACTAGCATAGATGAGAGAGAAACATTGTGTTCTGTTTGTTTAGAGCTTCCCAAACTATTGTGCATGCAGGCTGCCAGGATTTCAGTTAAAAGGAACTTTATGATTAGGTAGGCTTTGAATGAGACCTGAGTTTCTGGGTCTCTAACAAGCTGTTAGATGATATCAACCTTGCTGCCTCAGAAACAACACTTAGAAGACTGCCAAAGAGTTACCACCTTTGTTCTTCTCATGGGAAACACAGCCAAAAGAGAAAAAGGTTCAGGCACTGTACGAAGATCAGTGTGTTGTGCTGATCTCCAACTAGAAAGCAAAGGTCTTTTATGGAGTAATGTTGCATACATTTCACAAAAATTTGAATCTGACTTGGAAGGTTTATACTCATGCAGAACCGCTGTTTTGTTTGTTGGGTGATCCCGAAACAGTAACTGGAATCAAAATTCATGAAGTTTATTTTAGGAATTAGCAGAAACGTGCAGTTTGACTTTAAATTGCAATGATGTAAGTAGTTGGATACTTCAAGCAAATATGGAAATCAGCAATGCTCAAAGCATCTATCAAAAAATTCGAACGGTATATTAGTATTAGATGGAAAGCCAGGGGATTGGAAAGCATTGCAGACGCTGGTGATAGCTGTCACAGCTTAAATCTTGGAGAATCTAACAAAATCAAGCCACCCCGTCATACCTTTGGCTCCTTGGGTACTAAATGATTTATATAATTATTTTTTAGTATTGAAATTTATCTTTTAGAATAGGTCATGGGAATAGCAGATATTAGGACTGTCTTAGTTACTTATTCATTGCTGGACCAAAATACTCAGTAGTCAGAATTTAAGGGAGGAAAGATTTATTTACCTCAGGTTCAGTTTCAGGTTTTACCTGTCCGTTTATGGGCAGTCAGACTCTCCACATGACAGAGGCTGGAGAGCTGCTCACCCCAGTTCAGACAGAAGTCAAGGCTGTCTGAAGACCGAGGCAAAGTCAATGCTTTCCCAGGAAGATGTTGTAACAATTGTTTCTTTTTCCTTCCTTTAATTACTTCTTGCCCACCATTGCCTCTCCCTCACTTCCTGACCCATAAGTCAACAAGACACACCTGAAAACTCTGGCTTGGGCAACTCCCACTGTCAACAAATTGTCACAATCTTTTCAGATCAAACTTCAAACATCTGCCCCTTCCAGTAAGGTCTACCTCCCAATAACGCACAGTTCCAAATACATTAGAGTTTTAGGGAAGCCTGGAGATCCAACCCATAACAAGGACTGATAGAAAACATAAGAAAGATAAAATCAGCTAACTATAATAAATACAAAAAAGTTACTAAGTGTATCTCAACACAAATCACACGAAAATCTCATTAGATGGCCTGACATTTTAGTACATATTGTAATGTTTGAAGAGTGGAGCCACTTCAGCTCTCACAGATAGGAGATGAAGTTTTCTGCTTCTCATAAAAGTAATGCATTTTACAATTATTTTCTTCTTTGATGGCAAAGATTTAAGTGAAAGATATGTACTGTTGGCATTCTTACCAGTATATGGCAGCTAACTGATCCCCACTCAAGAGCGGTACACACAGGGTCCAAAAAGAAAGAAAGAAAGAAAGAAAGAAAGAAAGAAAGAAAGAAAGAAAGAAAGAAAGAAAGAAAGAAAGAGAAAAGAAAAACCTCTGAATTGGGCATATCTTGATTTTACATATCATTAATTCACTTATGAAATTAAGGATCATTGGACTATATTTTGTGGCTTTTTTAGTTTCATTTATGCTTTTTCATGGAGGATTGAATCCAGGACCTTACATATTTGAGGTGACACTGCACTCTACCACTGAGCTATGTCTCTAGCTTTTTTATTTATTCATTTATTTATATTTACATACTGATTGGGTGAAGCAGGGTCTCTTAACTTTCTCTTATTATATTATAACTTGAGCAGCCTCACTCTCCCTCCTTGCTGGTATTTCAGGTGTGTCATCACACCTGGCTGACCTCCTGTTTTGTGCCAAAATCTTGCTTTTTCCCAAAAATATTTTGTTCCCTGATATAATTTTTCACTCATCTTTCTGATGGCTGAATTAATTGTACCCCAAAAATCATGTAACTTGAACTCCTAACTCCTACAACTAAAAATGTAACTTTATTTAGAAACAAGTTCTCTAAAGAGATAATTATTTTAAAATGAGGTGGGTTCTGATCTGATTGCTATCTTTATCAACAAAGGAAAATAGGACAAAGATAACATACACCCTGAGTTCACTGCGTAGGGACACACAAAGTGACCATGACACAGGAAACCGACCCTGGAAACACCTTGATCTTAAAATTCTAGTCTCTTGTGAGAAAATGCATTGTTAAGGCACTTAGAAAACAAAACAAAACAAGCAACAGGAACCAAAACAAATACTCACAAAGCACCAAACTGTAAAATTTTGGCTATAAACAATATTTTTCTTTTTTTATGCATCTTTGACAGTCAACAAGCAACTATGTTTAATAGGAAAAAGAAACCATATCCACTTGTTCGCTGATCTAATTTTTCACTCATCTTGATGCTGGCTGAATTAAGTGTACCCCAAATTGATGTAACTTGTACTCTTAACTCCCACACCTTAGAATTTGACTATATTTAGAAACAAGGTCTTTAAAGAAATAATTATTTTAAAACGATGTGGGTTCTAATCTGATTGGTAACATTAAAAGTTAATATGCATCATGTAATATTATAAATTATAATTTGGAAAATTTTTCAAATTTTCAGGAGTCTCTGGTACTTTTTTACTCTTCTACAGTGGTGATGTTTTAGCTAATAAGCCTGCCTTTAGATTTGAAAGGATACCGGTGTGATTTAGATCACTTCTTTAAACTTTGCAACAGAACTTCATATCTTTACTATTGCCCAGTACAGATTTGAAAGGATGTTTTAGAGTAAAGGTAGGTCAAATATACAGATCATCTTCCTAGAATTTATATAAATCTCATAAGTATAATTATAGAATTAAATAATATAGAAATAAAACATGTTTAATATCTTTACAGGAACATTAAAATTATTAAGTAGAATTAATAATGTATAGGCTAAATCATATTTGAAAAAAATGAAACACAATTTTGAAGGAAGAAGTATTTTTAGTTCTATGAAGTGAAAAAGAAAGAAAGAAAGAAAGAACCAGGTATTGAAAGTTGTCATATTCTAATTTAAATAAAGATTGAATGAAACATACACATTTTTACATACAACATAGAATCAGACAGGAATAGGTTTTTATTTTTTAGTTATGATAGAAGTTTTCTATTATATTTATTTGGGAGAGATCATTGGTCTTTGTTGTACTTTATCCACACACATACTGAATAAATGACAGTATTATAATCTATCAATCAATTTAAATATTCAAATGAGTGCAAACCACTGCACAGGTGGATATGGTCTCTTTTTCCTATTAAACATGGTTGGTTGTTGATTGTCAGACCTGCCTATAAAAGAAAAATACTGCTTACAGCCAAAAACTTACAGGTTGGTGCTTTGTGAATATTTGTTTTAGTACCTGTTGCTTGTTTTGTTTTATTGATTATTAAGCACAGGGCCTTCACATAATATTCTTAACCCTTTTTTTTTTGTTTGTTTAGATCTTAGACAAGATCTCCCAAATGAACTGAATTGACAAGGCCAAACTTCAATTTGTGGTCCTCCTGTTTCAGCCTCCCAGAATGCTGAGATTACAAACTCCTGCAAGGCTGTTGCTGCTTTTTCTGAATTGATTTGTTTTTATTTCTGTTTCTGGTGAGTGGCGAAGAAAATTCTTCCCCTCCTACATGTTTTAAGTTTTTATGTTCAAGTTCAATACCCACAACAGCAATAAACCCAAAGGAAAGCTTTCCAAATAAAAATTGTAAATCAATCATTTTGTAATGCTTAGAAGCAAGATGTTGAGCAAGTTTATCACAAGAAAAGGAGAAAATTCTGACCTGGGTTGTGTTAATTACTTATAATTAAAAATTTTGGTAGGGTCAAATTTGATTTCTTATTAATAAAGATTGCTGTGATACTGTAATGTTGTAGTGTTTCAAAATATTGTTAAAGACACACGCTGCCCTACCATCCCTTTCTCCACACACTGTTTTGGGGTCGTTAGGACTGAATTTTGGCCTTGGGTAGTCTAAGAAAATATACTATCACTAAGCTACCTCTTCAGATTTTAAAAAGTATTTCACGTGAGTTATTTCTCTCTTCTTTCTTTCTTTCTTTCTTTCTTTCTTTCTTTCTTTTATTCTTTCTTTCCTTCCTCTTTCTTTCTATTACTGAGGCCAGATCATAGCATCTCACACATACTAGGTAAGTACCTTATTACTACCCCAGTCCATGGTCCTCTATTTTTAAACCTAACTAGCTCAAATTTTAGGATGCATCAATGCATTTCCAAACACATAAGGATATTTTCCCATAGCTCCCATCTATTGCAGTTATTGCTGAAATTGTATTACCAAAAGTACATGTCTAAGTCTTAACCGTTTTGAAATAGAGATTTCTAGTTAATTCAGTATGTTAGCTGCTATTAGCTTTCTAATGATTCTTCCCATTGAATTTTTTTTAGACAAGAAATACATATTTTCCTTAGAAGATAAAGGGTAGGTTACTGGAAAGATACCACTAAAATCATGTTTTGGTCTGAAGATTGCTCAGTGGAAGAATGCTTGCCTACGGTGTTCAGGGTCCTGGGTTCAATTCTCAGTGCTGAAAAAATAAAGGTCATAGTTTATCCCTTTATAAATAAACTCACCATTAGGGCTTTATTATATGTTTATTTGTTGTTTACACAATTTTTTATAACTTAGATATGCTTCCAATTTACTTTCCCCTAAAACTGCAAAGGATTATTCTTCAGAACACAATTTGAAGGGGGGTAATTGATCTGACCTTATACGCAATGTCACGTTTGTGTTTGTTTTATAGTAATAATTCGTCTTTAATCAGTCAGTCAAATATGAGGTTATACTTCAATAGTCTTCTTCTACTGTCCGATCCAGAGTAAAAATGGCTATATGCTTGGAGATACTTTTAGAAACACAGAGGAAACCAGCTCACTTTATCTCAGCCTTTTTACAGAAATGAAATAAGTGCACAAGCATTCCGGCTGTATTATCATAATTGTTCATTCAGTATATGCACCGAATTATCTTGCAAACGTGACACTCCCGCATATCGATAGTCAATGTTTGAATGCAACTTTTTGCTTTTAACGCAGGAGATCCAAACACAACCATACAGGAAAAAAAAAAAAAAACAATTAAAGTGATATTCGCTTTCTGAAATTAAGTGGGTGTTCACTGAACACTTTGGAAAATTATTTTTCTATATTTATAAAAGTTTATTTTTTTGGTTCATGTGTAGTGTCGAGCTTAATTCAATCAGAACAAATTAGGCTTTGAAACGATGGGCTATGATTATAAAGTTGCCTGATGGTATTAATTGATGTGCTATGGCTCGGGGAGTTCCAACTGCATTGTTGAAATGGAGTGTCCGGTGGGAGAATTTTCCGAGGCAACAGGGGAAATCTGTGAAGGACAACAAACGAATAGAAAAGCAGCAAGGTGGCTTCTGCGGAAATGAATGCAAATGCCTTCTCCACTCCTTTCATTCACAGCAATCTTTCACCTTTTAGTTTCTTTTTCCAGATAGAAATAGGAGATAATACCGAAAATAGTAACGCATAAGTGGACAGGGCCTGGCCATTAAAATGTTTACCATTTCCAGAATGATGCCTGCAGATGTTACAAAATTGAAGGCGGTTAGGTGCTAGAATTGCTGCCGGTTTCCATTCATTTGAATGGCAGCAACCCAGAACTCTGTTTTATGGTTTCGTGCGGAGGGGCAACTTATTATCTTTTTCCCCTCCTTGGGATCAAATAGTATTTTTGTGAGGATTACATCCCTGTGGTAGGCAGGGACACACCAGTACTGTGAGGTCGGAGTGTCAGGCTTATTTCCAAATGAAACTTGTTCACAATTGCAGAGTTGACTTAGAAATTGAAATCCCCGTTATGTAACAGATTTTTGAAAGTTTTGAATAGTAAACTTTTCTTTGAAAATAAGCATCAAAAAGACTCAATGAAAAAAGAAACAGGAGAAAAAAGAAAATCTGTGACTTTTTGAATTCTTCAAAGGTCTTAGGGCTACTCAAAATTGATATTTACATAAAGTTTATTGCGAGAATTTTTTTAACTTTTTGAAATGGAGAAAATCAAGCCTAGAAAGCTTGAATATCCTTTTTCCAATATCTGCCTACTTAGTTTAACCTATAGTTACAAACCTTGCTGGACTCAGGGGAAAAACGATCCTTTTGTCTCTATTAGTACACTTAATATAAAAAGCCATGCAAAACAATAGTATTTAAAAAACATTCCATGATAAAAGATGGAGTGATTTCAAAAGTAAAAAAATATTGCAAAATATTATTCCCAGGCATATCTTTAATATAAAATATCATGCCTATGAAACAACTCATTAATTCCTATTTGCAGAGAAAATTAGATTAAGTATATGTAAGTGGCGCCATCAGAGTCTTCTTTTAGGGTAACATTCAGGAAAGAATTTTCTTACTTATTTCAGTTTTTCTCTTCTTTCTAAAACCCACCACCTTATGCACAATTTTATTCTTAAACATACGTAAATATTTTTTCACAGGTTTGTTAAAAGGTTAAACACTGCAAATGACAGTAATTAGTTCTCTGTCCACATGTCACTTGATTTAGCTGTGTTTGACTCAGTAGCTCACTCTTTCTTGGAACATACCCCTCTCTTGCCTGGAAAGACATCACAACCCCTGAGAGCCACTACTGTAGTCACCATGGCCAACAATCTTCCCATTCTCATGTTTTAGTTCCTCACTGTCTATGTGTCCATAGTCTGAACATTTAAGTGGTCTGGTGGTCTGACCACCAACTCTGTCTAGTCTCCTCTTGGTGATCTACTCTGAGAACTTTAAATACTACCTATATCCATAACACTGAACCAACTTGGAGTTGTCTAAACACTGAATAGCTCTAATTACCTCAGTATATATAATTAACAGCTTGAAAATTCTATGTGGAATTCTAAATAAATCACTCAAGCTTAACATGCTTAAAATCTAACCAGTCATTTATTCTCTCATCTTCTTTATGATTATATTTACGCCTTTCCCACAGTAGATCATAAATAATAAAATTATAAAATATTATGTCTAATACATTTTAAAATATAAACTATTATGTCTAGTAAACAGGTCTTTTCAATTCTCATGAGTAAAAAAACAAACAAAAAAAACAAACAAACAAACAAACAAAAAAACCCCAGACTTTATATAAATCAGCATATAGCACCAGAAAATGCTTACTGGTAAAATTCTATAATAGCAGTCATCCTATGTTTATCTAACTAGATATTCTTGCTATGGGTACATACTTATCAGATTGACAGTATATAAATGCAATTAAAGTTCATGGCTGGTTCCCCAGCTTCCCATTCCAAACAAATTGCTGTGGTTAGTATATTCTTATAAGTAGCATATAGCACGCAAGACGGCTATAGGAAATAAGATCCAGAACTTAATAAGTACAAGTATTTTTGAAGGTCTTAAAGAGGGTCAAAAATGAGCAATGTTAGCTGAGATAATCAAATGTCTTTTGAAGGATCTCACCCTGTTGGCCAGAAGCAAACCTTGCATAGATCTAGCTACCATCAAGTTTTCTGATTTCAGAGCAACGACAGTCCAAACTAATATCCGCTTCTCAATTAGAGGATAATAATACAAACCTTAAAAACTGCATCAAATGGAGATAAGAGACCACAAAGTGAGGAAAAGCTAAAAAAATTAGCATAAATAGTAAAAATTTGAATAAGGTGGAGCACCAAATCCTTGTGGAATATAAGCTCCGTTAAAATGGAGTCACTGTGTGTTTTGTCTTCTGCTGTATTTGCAGGCCTTAGAAGAATTTCAGACTCTTAATCAGGCATTCAAGTTTTTGCTGAATGATAAAATGTTGCAGTGATGTATTTCAACCCCAAGCACGCCTTTGCCTGCTCATTCTAGGTTCATTTAGAGTATCTGAAACAGACCCTGGAATCCCAAGCTGGTTCTGAGCATATTGTCAAAACAAGAAGAAATATTTCTGGAAAGTTGGGTCATTCCTTTCTTCTCTGTTTCCCTCCCAGGCTCCCTCTTTCTCCTCTGCTGCCTGCCTTGATCCCTCCCCTCTTCCTTCCTACCTCCCTCCTCCCTTCCACCCTCCCTCCCTTCCCTTTTTTGTTTCCTTCCTTCCACTCACATCCTAACATATTTGATCTGCACATGGTGAAATGTAGCAAGAGTGATTTCCATCTAACGTTTGCAAGTTATTTAATACAAAATAGCTTGAGAATGAAAAAGAAAAAAATCTTTTCCCTTTTTTTTTCTCAAATCTGATGTTCAGCTGGTTCATAGATGCAATGAGAGTTTCTTTTGAGCTATGTTCTTTCGTGTAATATCTGAAATTTAAACGGTATGTCAAGAATCTCTAAGACTCCAGTTTTAAATTCTCTTCAAACATTTGAAATGAATTGAACTTAAGCACACTTTGTTTGACTAATAGGCACCATTCATGATGATATCTATTTTTGATAGCATCTTGTATGAGCTTGGACGGGTAATCAAATCCTGACAAGAATTTTCTCTTGGACTATAAATAATAAAACAATCACAATGCAAACTAGTCGCCTCCAGACTGCTCCCATTGAACAGAATGAGGTGATTTTTTTTTTTTTTCACCATCTGATGTTTGAAGCAACCAGGGATAATTGCTCCATAGTCTTATATTTAAATGATCTTTAGAAGATAACACATTCTAAATATTCTTCCCGGAATGTTATGCAAGTAGCATTTTTACATAATCTACTTAAGGATATAGAGCTCCACTAAAAGTTGCTCCATACCAAATGTGATTTAAAATGTGTTATTAAAAATGTAAGCTCAATTTAACAAAAATATATTTCATATCTTTTCTACTGACTTGGCATATATTTCATAGTTTTAAAAATAAAGTTTTCCTTGAGGCTAAGCAGAAACCCTACTTACAGTGTACAATGATTTATGTGGAACATTTCCCAAAGTATTCTCTAATATTCAGGTAAGTATGGATGCTTTGTAGAACTGTTTGATTACCTTGGAAAAGAGCCTGTTCCTTTTCTCTTGATTGTTTTACATAATAATAGCTTGCTGCAAATATTCAACGTGTCAATGAGGTGTCTGTGTATGTGTGTGCGTGTGTGTGTGTGTGTGTGTGTGTGTGTGTGTGTGTGTGTGTGCTTTTTTTTCTAATACTGGGAATTAAACACAAGACTTTTGTTCTCAGCTACATCCCCAGCTTTTTCTTATTGTTCATTTGAGACAAGGTATTGCTAGGTGACAAAGTTCTCCAGGCATGACTTGAGAGTGAGATTTCCCTGCTCCAGCTGCCAGTGGTACAGGATTCTAGCCCTGCATCTCCAGGCATGGTCTCTGTGAGGTTTGTTATTTGAAAATGACACACACACTGTAAGAATGTTCATGTTTCCTCTGTATTCATGAATGATTTAGCTGCTAGAGTTTGATCTTTGTATTCACTTATTCTTACTTAATTGAGAATCCAAAATTTAAGGCAGTTTCAGAGTTTGTGGCTCAAAAAGTGATCAGTAAAACAGAAGTTCTGGGAGGTAAAACTAGCAACGTCTCAATGTCATGCAAAAGCCGAATTGTGCTGCAGCCACCATCACGGTTAGTCATGGCATACTGCCAATATGTCCTTCAGGTCAGTCTCTGTCATCATCTTCCAACTAGCTCTGAAGCTATCCAACTTACTTTCAAAATATTTTTATCATATCTTCTACAAAAACGGATAACCAATGAACAGCAGATATATTTATTAAAAATTGTATTGAGCAGTTATATTTTGCTAAAACATCTTTAGAATATGGAGATATGAAGGTAATCAAAACTGAAAAATAACCCAGGCCTCATAAAATTTACATTTGTATGTGGACAGCTAACAAGAAACATTGAAAAATAGTATCAGCTATTGGGTAAGAACGCTGAGGAAACATAAGTGAAGTATGAAAAGAAGTTGTTGAAAGTGTTCTTTAAAAGTAGTAACTCTGAAAGAGTTCTCTGACAAGAGGGGTCACTGATCAAGTGTCTTTGAATGAAGTCTGGAAGATGACTGAGTATGTATATCTGGAGCGAAAACCTGACCCCAAGAGAAAAGAGCAAATGGAAAAGCTTGAGAAAAGGGTATGGGTGGGTGAGGAAGTCAGAAAGGACGAAGAAGAAATAATGAAGGGACGGAAACAAGAAATAAAGCATGCAACAATTTGTGGTTCAGGATCTGAAGAGGATTTGCATGTTATTGTTAGCATTAGAGAAATTCTTAAAGCGAATGAATATGGTATTTTAATCATTGATTTGCCACTTGATAGACACATATGATTTGTATTTTCTGTCCATCTTTTTATCTTTATTATATGAGGAGCAATTTTCCATCTTATATTACCTGCATAACACAGAGATTGGCATGATTACAAGGACCATGATTGACTGAATATGTCATAAAACACCTTAATGCAACACATAAAAATTAATATCAAATGAGTAATTTCTGAAAAGTGACGTCTTCTAAGACGATAAAAAACCACCGAACAACTTAGAAGTTTGTGATTTGAGCACTGATGTTACCGTCGGTTGAGTTTGCAACGTGCGACAGTCATCAGTGGGCAGAGTGTGTAAGGCGGCCAACTCACGTCAGATCCCTCGTAGTATGTACATGCTCTATTTTCTTCTCATGTTATTCTATGAAAAATAGTAGAGATAAACACACTTTTGTATTTGTTTGCAAAAAATAACATGTTACACGTGACTATTCCAAATTTTCTTAGATATTACCAGAGTGAACAGTTCACTATACAGAAGTGCACAGTGGCAAATATTTTACAGGGGTTACAGAGGACTGCTAGATATTCAGAATAACTGTCGGATGGAAGACATCTGGAGTATATCATGAAGCACTCTACTACACATTTCTCTTAAAATCAACTAATTAGGCAAGATGTAATAAACATATTTATTACAATAAGTTTTTCAAGGCAATGAGTAATAAATGGAAGAATAATCTCTTCAGGGATAAAAAGAGTTACCTTGAAGTAACCAACTATAACATGTTGTAAATTTTAATGGACTTTTCTTAAATAATGTTGGTGATTCTAATACAAAATGCTAAATTGGCTTTTCACATATTATTCCTTACATTGCTTTTATTTACCAATGTTTTTAGACAGGTTAGCATGTTTGTTTCCAGGAAATAAGCAAACGTACAGAAAAATGTTACAGTGTTTTTTTTTCTCAAAAGCAATTTATTTTTAATATTTTTTACTGAGATTAGAATAATCATTTTTATCTTTTGAATATTACTTCAGGAACAAAGGATTAGATTTTAAGGTATCATTATTCTAAAAGAAAAATGCTACTTTACAATCATTTTACTGATAGAAATTTATTTGTGAAATGTTTTGTATGTATTTTTCAGTAATCTAAACATATTTTCTAGTAACCTTGCAAATGGTGAAAAAAATCTGTTATTATGAACAGGTTATACAAACTTCTGGGAAAGAACATCATAATGATATGTTTTTAGAGTTTAAAAATACAAAATATTTTTTAATTAATTTAAATCACTGCTTTGAGATCACGGTACCATGAGTTGCTATATTGTATTATTTTGAATGGTCAGAAATTTACTTCTTAATGATGTATATCCAATCAGTAATTACAGCTGTGTCAACTTCATAGACAAAGATAAAAATGAAACAAGCAAAAATATTTAATAAAAACTGAGTTTTGATATCAGAAGTTGCTTATAGTATATAAGTTTATGTCTGTGATTTCTACTAAAAAATGCTTTTGGCTAGTTAGGTTGGGCAGATATAAGTTTTGCCCTAACTAAGGAATTGAGAATTCCTTTCAATAAAAATGTAGAAAATTAAGAAATATATACATGTAAAAAGAAATATAAGATACTTAAAACATTTTTTCTACCTGGTAAATATTAGCATTTATTTCATAATTTTGTTTTAAAAATTTATTACCAGTAAAATTATTTCCAAATATAATATAATATATATATATGCAATACATAAAGTTTACAATGAAGTTATTGTGTGCACACATATATCACATCAACATTACAATCACCTCCCGTTTTTGGCCCTGCCACACCCTCCCCATTTCCCCTAACTCCAACTATCACATCCATTTGGTTCTATAGAATACCTGTATTTTGGGTTTCCCAAATCCGAGAAACCATGTGATATTTAACATATTTAATCTTCTGCATCTAACTCAGTTCATGACTCAAATCACCATTCTTTAGCTCAGCTTCATTCCCTTAGAATGGGCTGCCGTTGCCAAATCTTGATGCCTGTTCTCTGAGTCCAGCAGAGACCTTTATTGGGATGATTTGTGGAAAAGTCTTTTTTTTTTTTTCTGTATCTTACTAAATCTTTGTTGAGTTTCTTTAAAACGACCTCACACACCAGTCTAAATAAGAAAAAAAAAAAAAAACTATAACCACGAAGTTCATAAGGCAAAAATTTAAGAAATAAAAATATAGAAGTTAAATTTCAAATTTCTTAGATGAGAACTAAAAAGTAGTTTGTACATTCAAAAGATAATCAAGTTTTCAAAACATCAATCAGTTTTCTTGTGATAAACTCTACATAAAAACAATTAAGTGGCTTGCTTCATTAAATGAACTTAAATCTATATTACATAAGTATATTACACATAAAGCAATAGATATAGTGGCATACTTATTTCAGAATTTTTTAACTTTTATAAATCATTTGCCCACATTTCAGTAAGTACTAACATTTTGCCAGATTTGGTTTATCATTGTATCTACCTGTCTATCCATTCATCCTTTAAAAAGATTTCATGCCAATTCCCCAGGTTGGGTATAATTATTATGTTTGAAAAATGATGCACTATTAGAAATAATAATCATGGGGAAAGTTTCACAGATTTCATGAGACAGCTGGTACTATTTTAGAAGGATACCAGTCAAATCACTCAAATACCAGTCCCTTTCTCTTCAGAATTTTTTTTCTCCTTTTTTTTTTTTTTTTTTTTGGTGTTGCTTCCCTCTGTCTCTTTCAAAGAATCCTTTAAGTATTTTCTGTAATGGTGGGCTAGTGGTTGCATATTTCTTTAGGAATTCTTGGTCCTGAAAACTTTTTCTTCTCCTTCAATTTTCAGGGTTAATTTTCCTGGATACAGCAACCTGGGTTGACATTTGCTGTCTTTTAAAGCTTCAAAGATTTTGCCCCATGCTCCTCCGGCCTTCAAAGTTTGCAATGCAAATCTGCAGTGATTCGAGTATGTTTGCCATGGTATAATGATGTTTGTTTTACTTTGGTTGTTTTTGATATTTTATCCTTGTGTTGTATTTCCGAGATTTTGATTATGGTATACCATGGTGAGTCTCACTGCTGGTTGAGGCTATTACGTATTCTATAAGCTTTTTGTAATTGAAAATTAATTTGTTTCCTAGGTTTGGTAAATTTGCTTGCATGATTTCCATGAAAACATTCTTTATGCCTTTGGCACTGTCTTCTGCTCCTTTTACTGCACCCATAATTCTGACATTGTTTCTCTTTGAATCATTCACCGGCTGTTGTATCCAGCTACTTTACCCATTTTTAATTTTGGAGTCTTGCCTAATTATAGCATTTGTTTCCTCAGCCTTGTCTTCAAGGTAGGAGATTCTGTCCTCACAATTTTTGAATCAATTTCCCTTGCTTTCTAATATATATATTTTTATATGCTAAATTACAGCTAGATTTTTTTCGAAGTTTCTACTTCTCTATTAAAATAATCCTTCCTATCTTGTATTTCCTTGTTTACTTCAGCCAACTTTTTATTTGTGGCTTCTATATGCTCAGCAAGATTTGTCTAAATTAGGATCACTATTTGTTTAGAAAATTCCTCTTTAAGCCTATTGATAAACGCTTGCGTTTCTTTGAGAATATATTGTTTGAACTGGTTCAACTCATTTGTTTGCTTTTGTACTTGCCTCCCTACGAGTGCCACTATTTCAGGGTCCATGACATTGGTCTCTGGGGTCTCAGGCATTTCTGTGGGTGTCCTGTTTCCCCGTCTTCTTTCCATGTTTCTGCTGTTGAGGGACTTCATTTTAAGGGCCTTGCCAAAAAGTTTCTGTGAATGGGCATGAAAGTGGGTCTGGGGAGCCAAAATTCCTCTGAATTCTGTGCTTGGAGTAGGCGATGAGGGGAGACCTAGCAGCCTAATGGCCTCTGAGGTGTCATGCTCAGCCCCAGACCCCACTGCAAAGCTCTCCTGCCTAACTGGCTTTTCTCCCACCAAAGGTGGGGCTCTCCACTCTCAAAGATGTTATTTCTACAGTTGAGCCACTGTGGGGGTAGGTGGCCTTTCTCTCTACTCCACAACTGTGTCTTGTGCCATTTTTTTTTTTTTGAGGGGGGGTAATGGTTCCTGCTTATGTCATCCTGTTATGGCTGCTAAGTGCTGCTTCGGATCTAGGATCCAGGAGGCCCTTTCTAGAGGGGAGCTCATATTTCATTTGCAGTATAAACTACTCTCAGGCTGGGGCTACCAGCTCCTGGCAATTTCCACTTCTCCCTGTCTGAATTTCTGGACTTTGGGCTTTCCTCCATCTGCGGATGTCAACAGGTCAACAGTTCAGGGCTGTGCTCAGTTGGCTGCTTTTTCCCTTCCCTTCTGATATGCCTTTGAGATTTGGGACCTTCCTACGGCCTCCTTTCAGTAAATGGGGTGCTCCTCTCTCTATTGGCTCGGTCAGAAGTTCTGGGCCTGGGCTTCCATCTGCACATGCTGCCAGCTCCCAGCCATTTGCAGCGGGCTTGGGGAGCTTACTGGGCTGCTGCTATTTTCCCCTACTTCCAAAGTTATTTTTTTTCTGATCTTCTCTTGCCCTCCTTTCAATTACTGGGGTGCTCCTCCCTGTCCTCACTACATTTAACAGGCAATTTTTGACTATATTCTCAACTTTTAAAGTGAGTCCATGAGAATACATTGTGCTGTTCCGTTACTTGGCCGCCATCTTGATTGGAAGTCTTATTACCAGTAAAATTGTTGAAATTAATATAATCTGCATGTATTTCTCTGAAGTGAAAAAAAGCTATTCTTTACAACAAGATATTCATTAAGCAATGTGTGGTAGCATACTAAAAGGAGAGAGAAAAGTAATTTGAGTTCCTGGGATAGGCAGCAAGATTCTAAAAATCAAAGATAAATGATTTATATTATATTAAAAATACAAACATACTAATATATATATATATATATATATATATATATATATATATATATATGCTATATGTATATGGATATATACTCATCTATCTAGGTTGGTCTCCAGACAACATCTTAGTGGGAAAACATCAGATGCATCTAAATTAAATTCTGGAGCAAGGCAAGGATGTTCGCTGTCTCCCATATTATTTTATATTTTACCAATACTATTACATTGGAGGTCAATGAAATAAAGAGGAAGAGGCAAAGGTATCGTTAAAGAAGAAAATGTCACCTTCCTCAGGTAGTTTAGATAGACTGTAATCACAAACTGCAGAAAAGACAGTACTACAAATGAAAAATTCTAAAACCGATTGAGGTTATTTCAAATAATGACATTACACATAGGGGCCAAATATATCTGATAAAAAAAAACTAAAAAAAAAGAAAAAACAGATTTTCAAGCTTTGGTCCCACAGTCTCTGCGACATTGGCTGAAGACAAAAGTGGAGTGGGATCAGAGCGGGAACGGGCCAGAAAGTGAGAGCTTTCCTTGATTCCATGAGATCGGCATCATTTTTCTTTTGGGTGAAACTTGTTTGAAGACAGTGCCGTACATTCTTAAAGAGAATATTTTCAAAGCTATTCTATATATTCTACTATATGTAAAAGGGAAGAGTTTTGAAATAGAGTATTCATTTAGAACGGGCTTTCCAGGAGAGTTAAATCAAAAAGTAATAATCAGAATTATAGGAAAGGTCTATTTGACCGAAGTGTTTCACTTGAGTGCGTGATAATGACAGCTGCTTAGAAAGGTGTATTGGGAGGAGAACACTATCAAATGTGTCCTAGCTGGATGACATGGAGAATATTTGAAAACAGAAAGCAGACAAGCATTTTAAGAAGAAAGGGAGCAGACATCTACTTTCCAAAATTGCCGGTAACATAAAAATAAATCGAAAGTAAAGAAATGGACTCTACTTCTTCCATTTTCTGGAAAATGACAAAGTGTTCCAATGAAACACAATTGTATACACAAACAACCACGAAGAGATCTAAAATATCAATAAATATAGTCAATTTGTGAACACAGTATGTATCACTGTTGTTGGGAGTATAACTTATTATAATAACTTGGGTGAATTCTTCCACAATAAGTTTCAAATCTGAGCGTATCCATCGTCAATCACACGAAATTTTCATACGTGTTTTCTGCACCCCCAAAATGTATGTGAATACTCATAGCACAACCATTTATGATCGCCTCAAATGCAAACAGCTCACATATATCAAATGTAGACGAGCAACAACTGTACCTTGTACATGAAACAGAATGTTGTAATGCAATGAAAATGAATAGATGAAAATATATTGTTGACTCACACACATAATGCGGTATGCAAGGATTCAACTGCAAGTCATACCACATGGATTTGTCTATATGAAGTTAAACCCAAAAGCAAAAACAACATATGATGGTTAAAGTGAGAACAGTGGCTTTCACTGGGAGAGATGAGTAGAAACTATAACAAGGCACTTTTTCTATGTGGCACGTTTTTAAAAATGTGTTTTCTCTGGGACAATTTAGAACGGTACAATTTAATGAACATAAGATTTGTGACTGAATTTGTCCTTTCTAAAAACCCACGTATTACAATATCATATATGAATGCATATGTATGTATACATACTTATATAAATATACTTTAAATTTTAAATCTTTTGAATTTTTAAAATCTTATCAAAACAGCATATAGCAGTGGAATAAGAACATGTAGGTCAGAATCGCTGACTAAAAAGATTCATCTATTGAAAGTGTGAGGTAGTAGTAGACATTTTTCACTGTTTTTTTTCTCCTTCTGTTGTTTCTTTCTGAAATCTTTTTCTCTCTCTCTTCCCTTCTCTTTCTTGATTTCCCTTTCCTGCCTTGTAATTTCTTTTCCTCTTCTTTCTTTTTGTTTCTTCTTTTCCATGTTCTTTTCTTTCATTTTCTTAGAATGCAGGTGAGTAGAAACCTGAACATACTAAATAGGTCCATCTCTTTTAAAAGTGCATTTCATATAATCCCTCATTTAAGATAATTTAGTTTAATTAATGAATTGTTTGAAAAATATGTCTAATTTATAAGATAACTCAAATACTTAGAATACTTAAAAACAAAATAAAGTAGAAAACCAATGGAGAAAATTTCTTATTGCTTATGTCAACTGATGGCATGAACATGACAAAAATCAGATGCAAAATTACTTCTATTGTTCTCATAACTGTATGCTGTACACAGTATAGTCATTTTAAAATAAAAAGCATAAATATAAGAGGTACATTTCTTTCCAAGAAGTATACTTTAACAAATGCATGTAGATAAAATTGGAGTGAGAAATATTACAATGCATATTTTAAATTTTATAACAAGTCACTTATTTTCTTGAGGTAATTTTTTGAATTGACAAAGCATATTAGACATCAACAAGAAGTTGACTAGTGTGTTGGTTTTTTTCTGTACATGCTGTTGACTCGTGTTCTTAAAAGTAGAGTTTTAGTTAGGTAAGTTAATATCAGAAGGTAAGTTAATATAAGAAGACTCTGAATGCTTGTGAACAGAGTGAAGAATTTTGTTGTTGAATGAATAATCATGAAAATACAGCCTATTGTGGGTCACTGCTGTCATCCCTATTTTACCAATAAAGTAAAGAAGAATGAAAATTGTTACATAATAGCATATAGCTAGAGACACTTATCTTTAACTTGACCCTGCTTAGCATCTGTTCTCACATGGTTCGGTACAATTGGACCAAAGTTTAAAATGTATTTGGAAACAATATAAGCTTCTATTTTTGTTACTAGCAATTTTTTCCAAGTTGTCTTGAACTTTTTGAATGGAATCATTTTCCTATTATGTTTAAATATTTCTCATTCTTCTTCAGTTAGTAAATTTCTAGTAAAATATAGTCTTTGCACATTATATAGGTCAAAAATTCAATATTTAGTCCTCCTGGGAGAGTGGAGAAAAATAGAAAGATCTGTCCATCTTCTAAGCTAGTGAATGTGAATCATAAAAAATGTTGGCTCCGTGGAGGCAGGCAAGGAAGTTTCTGTTTGTTGTTATAGCTGTACTTCCCAAAGATATGTAATAATCGAGTGAATAAACACTGAAATTAGAAGTCAATTATGCCAGTACGTCTTATTGCCCCACGGTGAGGTTGAAGGATATTTGAGCTCTCTAAGGTGGTGGTCGCAGAGTTCCACTGCTCCTGAGGTTGGCCGTGGGCTCCAAAGGTTGCCCTTTCCTCACCTTCACCAGCTCAGACAGTGTCTAGCTTTGTGACATATGACTTGCAGCATCTTCTCCAAGATCAGATTCAGGATGATTATTTTACATTTTTCACGTTAAGATTTGTTCTAGTAAGAACTCATAAATAATATGTGGTACTATTAAAATTCATTAAAGAAAAAGAATGTTCAAAATGGAAAAGTACCACAGCACAGAGAGACGAGCCCCTCACAAACAAAATGAGAAAGGGAAGAGCTCTTCTCAGCCAGCGGTAGTGTCTACAGAAGAGATCATGGGTGACTTTTATTTTGTTGCTCATTGCTTTTATATTTATACAAATGTCAACCATCAATATTAATTATATACCCCTTCACTTTAAAATTTTAACTTAATACTAGATCAGCAAAATCAAGATGCGGTAGATTTCCTCCAAGTAATAGGGTCTCATGACAGTTCATCAACTGTTAGATCAGAGAACACAAACAAACTATCCCAACAGACTAGCTGGCCTTTAGTAACCTTTTGATTTCTTCAGGGCTGAAAGGTATACTGGTCTACATGTCTGAATACTGACTCTACATCTAGATGCTATTAAAAAAAAGTTTTACTTTATACAAAAGAGAACCACCATATATAACTCCACAGGCACAGAAAAAAAAAGGAGGGGCAACTTATAAAGACTTCTCAAGGGGCCCAGAAAATCTCTGAAAATTCAGCATTTTATCAAAAAGTATAGCGTTTTATTCAGAATAACCTCAAGATGAAAACAACTTGATAATTCTTTTGATTTTTAAAAGATTTTCAAAAACTTTTTCTCCCTACCTTAAAAGTATTACCTATGTTGTGTGACTTTTTTAAATTTGTTAGATCATTTTTTCTTTATTTTCTGTTTCAGACATACCATTTCACTCTTCCGGGGCTGACCGCATTCATCATATATTTACATTCAATTTCCAACTATACACAGGGAGTTTTGGATTTGTGGGAACTGGCTTACATTTTGTCAGTATCCATGTTCCATTCTGATGATGAACAGAGGCAGCATAAAATGCTGTGAGGGTTGTGAGGGACATCATTAGGGAAGCTAGTGGAAATAAGAAATGCATGTCATTTTATTCTGGTTTTTTAAAGTTTATTTGTGTTTTATAAGATGGTTTTAGTTTTGTTTCTGCA
This sequence comes from Ctenodactylus gundi, assembly GCA_004027205.1. Lineage (NCBI taxonomy): Eukaryota > Metazoa > Chordata > Mammalia > Rodentia > Ctenodactylidae > Ctenodactylus > Ctenodactylus gundi. Next base: position 83,256 of record PVKB01005377.1, read on the forward strand.
TATTTTTATTAACAGGGTGGGAGTAAAGTAAGATTGACATGATTGACATCTTAGAAGCACATATATAAATACTATTTTAAGAAATCTGTTAAAATCTATTTCTATTCTGTCTACTTTCTTAATTCTTAACTTTAGCAGTTTATGCAGTACCAGCCCCCCTAAGGATAGCATTGGCTTCTGAGTTTTTCCATATAAGTAAAGTCTAAGCCCTTATGTATATCCATTTTAAATAAAGAGAAGACATCTATATATTAAATTTAGATATAATAAAATGTTTTTTTTTCTTTTTTATTTTGGAAACAAGATCTTGCTCTATTTGTCAAGGCTAGTCCTGAAGTCACTCTATAGCCCAGGTGGGCCTCGAACTCATGGTAATCCTCCTGCTTCAACATCCTGATTACTGGGAGTACTATAAACAAAACAAGTGGACTTGCCTTGAAGTCTGACTCATAACATTTGTGCTTTCTTAATTCCCTTTTTCTTATAATTTGGTAGAAATAAAAGTGGAAATAGGTATGAAAAGAAATAACATAATACATCTCCATATGACAAACAAAATGTGTGTCTATGAATTATGATCATTTTAATGAGCTGTGGTAATCTGTGATTTTACATAGATTAAACATAGAATGACATCCATTATCTATAATCACTTTTAATGCGTTTAACTTTTAAAACCACTACAAATTGAGAAAATATATCTTTAAATGTAAAAGTAACTTTTCAAAATTTAAGCTTTTTGCCTTTACTGTGTTCTTACTTTTTTTTTTTTTTTTTGCAAATACCATTTTGAAATGTATTGCTTCTGACATATAACACTGAAATTATGGTAACCAAGAAAATTAAGAGACTCCTTCCAAAACCATAAGCTGAATAACTCGGCCCCTCTACCTTTCACTCACAGATGAAGGCATTAAACATCTGAGACTCACTTGGAAAAATTAACACTAGACACCTTGGAAATAGATTTTTGTGGCAATGAAGAAGCATAAGAACTCCCAAGTGAAATATCAAACACAGCTCAGACATTCCAAGTCCTACTGCTGTATGGGAAACGGAAGTGAAAATCAATGTCTGATAAAGTGCCAGATGCAAATTAACACCGAGAGAGAAACTGCATCAGGTGACATGTGAGAGGCCGAAAGCCTTGAAGGGCACTCTTTGTCTCTTTTTGAAGCATAGAACTGGAAAATTATTGTAGGGGAGGTACAAATAAAAGTACAATTTTTGGTTGCAACTCTTACTCTGTAATTTAAAATAAACATGAATTTAATGGTGACACATACTTTCCCAAATCATCTTCAACACTAGCTTAAAGCACATATGCATTTCTACATTTAAGCTATTATTATTGATGTGGCACTCAGTCATAAATAATATAATTATTGAGTATGAATCATAACATGTATGCAGACTAAAAATAACTTATCACAAAAAATGACAAGGGAGAAGGAATTTAAAAAGAAACACCTAGTTTTGTATTCTTATTTGCAAACACTTCTTTCTGGCCAATTCATTTTTTTCTGTCTTTTAACTTTTCTGAAAAGCCACCTGAGGCATAACTATCAAAAAGTATTTTATAAAGACTGTCTGATATTAAATTTTAGAATTAGTATGATTTTCCATGAAGTTGGCTATTATTTCATTCAGAAACTTAGGACAGCATTTGATTTTTATATTTGAGCCAGAAAGGAATGTCACAGTCTCATACACGTTCATTTATTATTATCAACACTTTTTAAAGGCATACATAGAAAATTTAAATGCTATGAACTATATTTCCATGTAAAAAATCCCACCTAATAGGATTATAATGAATATTTTCTTAACATAGCAATTCACTCAGCAGAGAACAGTAACTGAATATAATGATGCTTTCCAAACTTACCAACTTTAGCCCATCCCTTCTAATATTTTCTTCCTTTTTTTTCTGTAAATACTGAGCAACACATAGAATAAGCTCTTGTTTAAGAAGCAGTAGTTTTATCCTGTTTGAATATCCACTTTCCTTTTAGATCCGTGAGAGCTCACTGTTTGACACATACACAGATGACAATAACGAGAAACGAAATGAGCACGTGTGCTTGTTATTTTCATTCACATTTGTTTGGTGGTCATTATTCTATTTATGGAAAATTTCAAGGAATATGTGATTAAGAAAGTCCAATGTGGCTGAACTAATCCAAATGATTTCTGAGTTCAGCGTGAGTGGAGAGGTACTTATGTGAGGATTTTTGCTTGCCTGTTAGTTAATGAAAGTAGGTGGAGCATCACCTACCTGACATCATTAGATTACTAATTGTATTCAGAAGTAACTTTAGGCTCAGAGATTTTTTTTTTTATATTTTTGATCTTGCATGTGTGAATCTCAGGGTTATTCCATTGCTTTGCTTTTACTTGTCACTAGCATTTACCAAGATACTGAAGATTTTAGTAATTTGGCTGAAGATATAGGCATCATTGTTTGCCAAACATTATAAAGTTCCTTATTATATAATTACAGACACGATGAAAACATCTTCAAAACTATATGAAAATAGATTGTTTCTTAATATTAAAAGTAAACTTCGTAGAGAATAGGCTCATATAAGAAAGTCTAAAATAAGAAAATATTTATTAAACGATGAAGGAGTTGAGTGGAATAAAAGAAGGGCCGATGTAGTATATCCTTTCAAATATTGGAGTTTTAAAAACTACACACCCATCCCCCCCACACACACATACGTATGTAATTTATTGGCATTTCACATCTATACAAATTTATGACACAATTAAGTTGATATTTATATTTATGTATACCTTGCAAAAATCAAATCAGTACAAATAGCCTATTTTTCTTCATGAATATTATAAATCTTTACACTAAGTACATTTATAAATTTTTAAAGTTATTTTAAAATATTGAACAACTTACTTTTAAATAGTATGCCATATTTTTTGATATAGCTTTAAAATATTTTTCAGAGTCATTTCAATTATGTGATGTGGAATTCGACCGTTCTTTGACAATAAATAATGCTTTTTATAGGCACTAACGATGTCTGATTTACTGTTAATCTACTAAACTGGAAAAAATGATTGTATTTGACTCACCCACCAAATAATGGCAATCCTTGTAATACAGGCAAATAATTCTATGTAATGTGTTTGATTTCCATAATGTGATTATAGTTCCTTTTTTCTCTTCTGTAACTCTAATGCACACAGTGAATCAGTGGTTATTTTTGCAGCAGTAAAATCACAAACGCTCTTCTTAGACTTAAAAAGAGAACCTTATTACTTGTTTCTAAATGACCCACATTTATAGATGTATGAAATATATTCATGTAAAAAGGAATAATCAATAAATGGAGCAGAAATAATTCCTGAAACTATAAGGAAATATTCAGGATTACAAAGTTCAAGAAATGGAGTAGATCAACATGAAAGCCCTCACCTGGCAAGCACAAGGCCCTGGGGTTGTTCCATTACCACCACAGAAATCAGGCATGGTGACCCATCTCTGTGATCACATCACATGGGAGGCTGAGGCAGGAAGATTGCCGTGTGTCCCAGGCCAGCCTGGGCTACACAGTAATTTTAGGACCTGCCTACAATTCAGCCACCTTGTTTCAAAAAAAAAAAAAGTTCAAAAAACTTAATTAAATCATAATGTAGAATACAAAGGTCACACACATAATTGAAACAATATCAAAGATACAGAAAAATAAACTACATCAAAAATCTTCAACAAATATGGACAAAACTACAATATTAATAAATCCCGCACTCGGAAAACGTTACAAAAGATACTAGTAGCACGGGCATGTAAGCATCTGGAGAGGTACACAGACACGGGAGGTAATGACATAGTCACGAACAAGAAAGCCTTCGACTGAACGACAATCATGAGAAGAACAGGACACAGCCCAGGTTTGCATACACAAGTACAAATGTCTGTGTACAGGAAAGTGAGTACACGAGGTGTTCCCTCTAAGTTCTAGACCCACAGGCCCACCTGCTTAAACGTCAATTCTTTTTTCGCACACAGTCATCTCTAATTTGTCTAAATATGAGACTTTGATTTGTTATCTATTCCAAAAATCCGGTCTTTTTGCCTTACATTCTCAGAAAATGCACTGCTAGTTATTCTCCATGTAGAACCTATCATGCAGTCCATTGATTGCTTCCTTTTCATGACCCCGACTCATTAGCCAACAGAGGCTCCGCTGAGCCTGCTCGCCCGCGGGTGTCCTCCCTCGCCGCAGAGGAGAGACTCCGTCCTCGCTGCCAGCGCTGGCCCTCATCCTCGGTGCTAACAATCCACTCTGCACTCTCCAAGGAACGTGATTATAAGGATTTAATAGGATCCTGTGACTTGCTAAGTGCCTCGCAGACTTTCTACTTTACTGTTAGTAAATAATGAAACTGCTTTTCCTAACCAAGCCTCGCTTGGTTATCACTTTAGCCATCAACGATTTCGGCATTTCTTTTTCTTCCTTGAGGTTTTGTTGGAATTTTAAAACCCAAATTCCCACTGTATAAAGGTCTTTAACTTCATATTGTAATTTATTTGTGATGTGAACACTTCCTTAAAATTCTTCAGAAATTAGATATCCAGGTTAACACTTTCCAAAAACATACAGTAGCATGTGTCATAGCTCCTTTATATTTTTCTGCTTATGATTTCTATAAGTAACATTTATTCTGTTATTTTTTGAGAAATATCTTTTTGTTATTCAGGTTTTTGTTTTTGAACAGTAAAACTTATAGTCAATCAATACATGTTTTTGACGAATGTTGCATAATTGTAGGGCTCAGGTCCAAGAATCTCGTGAAGAAAAGAAAAACAAGAGCTTGGAAACATGCAAAATATAACTCGGTCCAGCGAGAATAAAGAATAAGTAATGTGTCTTTAACACAGATATATAAAATGTGAAACAGAACAATAGAAAAGTAAGTTAAAGCCACATGGCAAAACACATTGATTTTGTGAGCTTTTGTTGCTAATGTTGTGCCTCTTGGTGCCCCTGCTGTTGTTGTTTCATGGAAGACACAAGGACATGCATTAGGAAAAATAGATAATTCCAGCTTGGTAAATACATTACTGGAAGCTAAAAGCGTGAGCACAGTTCATTTGGTAGACAATTAGAACTTTCATGTAACTAATGAGAGTCATTACTCACTAACAGCAAAAGTAGATAAATTCAACAGGTATCACTCCAGTAAGATTTAGAACAGATAATTCACTCACTATCCGAATTCACCACCTAAGACATTTTTCTGCCTAAATATTGCCATAGGCTGAGAAAGATTAGAAGTTGTATAATTTATTCGAAACTCTGGTTGTCTCAGCACTTTGACTTTCTTATCGTGAAAGAATGTTTTCGTTTTCCTGGTCTGCCATCAACTCCTACACACAGCACCTTACCATCTTCTGACACTGATACCAAAACTCTCAGATGTAATAGATTACTGGCTCAAAAATCTCATTTCCTGATTTCTAGGGAACACAGTTCATTATCCTTTATTGTCTTTTTAATGCTCATTAAATACTTTTTATTTCCAAGTTTATTATGGGAGACTTGATTTCATAGAAATTAATATCCTTTGACATAAACATATAATATGTTCTTTTTGTGAAAAATCACTCTGCTTTTTTATTATTTTTCAATATTATTGGTGTTTATATGCGATACACAATGGTTACATTCAGCTAGAGTATTTGGTGCATATATGTGTCACATCAGCATTACTATCTTTTCCTCTCCTCCTTTTTGGCCCTTCTGTTCCCTCTTCCATTCTCTCTCATTCCCACTATTACACACTTTTGGTTCTATAACATGCTTGTATTCTGGGTGTCTCATATAAGAGAAACCATTCAATGGTTAACTTTCTGAGTTTGGCTCATTTAACTAAGCATGAGAGTCTAAAGCTGTGTCCATTTACCTACAAAAAACTTTAACATCATTAGAAAAAGTTCCTCTAAAGGATGAAAATAAATATTCCATTTGATCCAAAAGAGTTGGAAACAATGTAAAATAGAGATGCAGGTATAGCCATGTTTATAACAGCACAATAAGAATAACTGAATTGCAGAAGATGCTGACATATTTATCAACAGAACAATGGAAACATAAATTGTGGTAAATCTACTCAATGAAGTGCTACTCTTTTATAAAGACAGATTGTTTTTCTATCCAAACAAGCATAACTAGGATTTTGTAAATTCCTTAAATAAGATTAAACAAGATATATTGGAACCCTTGCCAAAAATGTCTATGACAAACTTTTGCTTTTTTAAAAATCTGTAATATAACATAAAACAAATGGACATTCATGTCCCAGGGAAGTCAAAAATCACTGAACTGGAGAAGCCCAGTCAATATTCCGCCTGCTACTGGACCTAAACCTAATTCCATAAATAAAGGTAGTTTAAAGTTTTAGGAAAAGGGATTCCATAGACCCATTGTTGATAGAATCAATTCAATTCCAGAACCCAGAAACGTTCAGAAAAATTGCATCTTATAAAGAATGTTACACTTGATAGGGATAAGACCTTGTTATTAGGTACAATGATTTGTGTCTCATTATATTATGATTTGTTATGTACTTCTTGCAATGAAATTTTGAACCTTAGAAATTATATTTGAATTTTTCATGAATTTTGACATTCTGTTGCTAAATTGCATCCAATATTTCATGTTTTTTTTTGCTGGTATTTCAAATTCTCATGCCCATTTTTTCCATTACAGAGTAAATAAAATCCCCTCAGTGTAGCCTACTTCAGCTTTAACACAAGATGATACATATATAGACATGTTCAAAACTATATTTGATTATACTCTTTTTTAATAATTACCAACTCTGGTCACTGAAATTGCATAACTCTGAGAAAACTGCTTTGTAATGTCTAAATTCATGGCAGAATTTCAGGGTCAAAGTCAAGTTCGCTCACATCATTGGTTTGCCACATTTAGTTGCAACCATAGTGACAATGTTACAGGGACACCTGCATGCTTTCCATGAAGGTTTATGGGAAGATTAGTTACAGGGGCTCTGGAGTTGGGTAGGAAAACTTCAAATGCTACTTTATACAATAGTTATGTGATGTTTTATAATTTATCTACTTGTTTCCATATTTTGTAAATTAAGACTTAGATAGCTATGTTACAAGCTTGTGATGGGAAGAATCTCAACTCTTACAAAATGATTGGTACGTGAGTGACACAGTAACTAATCACTATATTGTAGAAACTGTCCCAAATATTGTTACTACAGTGTTCTCAGAAATTACATGGTGGTGTGAGAGGTTATTATCCATCATAGAAATTTGTTACGAGAGTAACACACACTGCTAAATTTTGATAACTAATGCGTGTATGAGTTAGAGAACAAGTAGAGAGATTAATGTCGTCAAACTGCTTCAGGACTAAATTTTCAAAAAGAAGCATGTCTGTATGGAAATGAGAGATACTCTGAGAGACACGAGAAATGTGGGCTTTATCTTAACAAAGAGATCACACTTAAATGATGTGTACTATTTGTTTACTACTCTCTCCACAGAAATTTTAATCCACTATGTCAACCATAGCTCTATTTATCAATTAAGATCAACCAAGTGTTGTCATTTTAATGTGTTGCATTACTCTTTCATGTAATATGTGAACATATTCATTGCACTTTTAAATTAAGACTTTAATAATGAAGTGTCATGAGACTTTTTGTATGCCATAAGCTCAAATTTCTTAAACCCTATTTTAGAATTTGATTGACCTAATCTCTTTTTTGGCATTCTATTCATTTGTTTTTCCCTAAAGTCTTTTACTAGCATTGAAACAAGGCCAACTTATAATTTGAACCTGCCAATACTCACTGGATTTAGATATTATTCACCTTAAATTTCTATTTTGTATTCTAAATACAGTTAAGCTAGCTTCCATAGAGAAAAATATTTTGCATATTCATTGTTATTCTCTCCAAACATGTATTTTTACCTTGAAATGTTTTAAAATTTAGAAAATCTAGTAAAATAGTGTTTACAAATGAAAACCTGTGTTATTTTTTCCTTTTATTAAAATCAAGGCAAGAATGTCTGTTATCACAACTCAACTAATACAAATTTGAAATTTTTACTAATGTAGTTATAAAAGAAAATAAAAACAGAAGGCACAACACCAGGAAGAAACAAACGTCCCCATTGTATATGATGCTTGCCATAGTAGGAGCATCACACAAGGCTATGAAAAAATATTCCCCCTCTTACAAAACAAACAAACAAGATGATGTTTTTATTTATCGCTAGTGGCAATGAAATTAGCATAAATTTTAATTTAGATAATTTCAAAGCAAAATATTGAAGTATTACTCTAAAAATGGTAAAGAAAACGGGTTGGAGGAAGGGCTCAGCGGTTAAAGCACTTGAGCAAGCGCTAAGCCAAGCGCTAAGTACCCGAGTTCGATTTCCCAGCACCACATAAACTGGGTGCAATGGTGCATGCCTGTAATCCCAGCACTCGGGAGGCTGAGTCAGGAGGATTGCCGTGAGTCCAAGGCCAGCCTGGGCTCTGAAGTGAATTCAGGACCAGCCTGGACCACAGAGCGAGACCCTGTCTCAAAAAATAAATAAAATAAATAAAATAAAATAAATGATAAAGAAAAGATATTGCCAGTGACAGAAATGAAAGATCTAAATGTATGAAAGACATAACACTGCCATGGATTACAGGACTCTATATAGTACTCTCTAAATTTATTTACTTATTATTTATTCATTTATTTCCTGTCAAGATCACAGGTATATTGCTGAAAATGCAGACAGTATTTTTTTTATGTTATGTGAAAGGAATCTTTGGCATTGAGTACATCTTCTAAAAGAATGAAATGGGAAGACTCTATCCAATTTCGAGATAAAGATACAACTTTGGTAGTGTCAGCACTGTGTAGTGTTGATGTTAAGTCTGAATGTCTTTGATTGACAAGCACACATTTTTAGGAAACAATACAAAGAATCCAGAAAGGACCACTGACATGTACCAAAGCTGAGTTTTGGCAAAGATACAAAATCAATTAAATGAAGAACATCATCTTTCACAGAGTGCTAGAACTAGTTAACCTTAATTGTGTCAACTTGATTGGCCTAAGATGGTCTCAAGCATTAGCAAAGCATGCATGTGTGTACATATATGGCAGGCACAGAGATGTGACTTGGGTTGAATAAAGAGGTTACTTCCTCTCTGAAATTCTTCCTTTACTTAGCTTCCAAACAGCAGTGAACCAAGTTGCTGTTTTACTATGATGTCTTTTTTGTGATTATGCTTCTTCCTAGGGGTCAGTTGACAATGGACTGAATTCCCTTAAAGAGTAAACCAACTTGAACCTCTCCTCCTTTAAAATTTAGTGGTCAGTATTGTGTCCTATATGGGAAAGCTGAATAGTAAAGTTCCAACCTGATCTGGACATCTATAATTTAACAAATAAAATGTAGAGAATGCAAAGATTAGTGGTTATCAGGAATAAATAAAAAATGATGTCGTAGGAGACATGGATGTAGCTGTAAATCACAATATGAGGCTCCCTGTGGCCACAAAGCTGTGCTCTGCATCAAATGTGTCAATTTTATTATTATGGTCATGATACTACATTACAGTTTTACAGGACATTGCTATTTAAAGGAAATGATGGAAATGATCTCTCTACATTATTTCATAAAATTATACCTAAATTTATAATTATATGCAAGTAAATGTTTAATTAAATGCAAAATTAATCAAAGCTACCAGGATAAATAAGTATATACCAAATTAAAATAGAAACTTAAGTTCAAAAATTTAAAAAAAAAACTGCTATAAACAAAGCAGCAGTTAAGAGAATGCATGAACTTCAAAATGGCTGATTAAAACTTGTCTAGTTATATGGGAAAAATTCTCAGTGTCATTCAAGTTTCTCATTTGTTTACAGTTCTCATTAATTCACACTGCATGTTTATCACTGTAGAACTGTGCAGGCACAGGTAATATGCTGTTTATTTTTTCAAGAATTACATAGATTTATTCTCTTTTGGGATTTCATGATCAAGGTTCTTTTCATGGGAGCCATTATCTGATAAATAGAGAAGAGTTTGGTAGAAGCACCAGGACCTGTCTTCACAGATGAAAAGGCTCAGAGTGACTTTTGACAAAATGATTTTCATGTCAAAAGACACAAAATTAACATCTTGAAGTAGTCTTATTCCTTCCTTCTAGTATTTAATATTGATTTTTAAATGATCTTTACTCACAAAATGCTAGGCCTTGTTTTCATTCAATAATTTTATCAATGCCCCTTTATTAAGAAACCATCACATAGACATAAACCTTCTCTCTCTTTAGAAAAAGAAAGATGGAATAAGAAAAAGATGAAATTTAGTTATGTTTGAGGCATCTGTTGAGATCTGGAGAAATTTATCTTTCACTTTTTAATTCTAATTTTTTAAAAACCTTTTGTGTGTTGATCTGAAATTTCCGGGTAAGTACCTCTCTTCTCCACAGGATGCTTACTGTAGACTTGGCCCTATGTTTGTGGATTTTTACCTTCCTTGAGTCTCATATTCATGAAAAGATCATTGCATCCAACAAAGCATTCAGAATCCACAAGTTGTGCTGACCACGGAAACGACACTAATCTGTACTAGCAAACCAGGGTGCTTTGTTTAATAGCACTTGTCAACTTAAGCAATCAAAGAAATAGCTTGCATTTTTGCATATAAAACGAATTTTAAAATGTACCAAGTTCGTTTCTGAAAACTGTTACAGATCAAGGCTGATTACATTGCACTTTTCCCCTAGGAGCTTTAGGAAAGAAATGTATTGAAGTTGAACTAAGTGAGAAACACAATTGTTTTTATTTAGCATGGTCAAGCTCTAATTTGCATCAAGGATTTCCAGGAAGCAAAGCCCTAAATTTGATTCCACAATCCGTGTTATTTAGACTCCAATGTAGGGAGCTTTAAGTGGTTGAGAGAGAGCAAAATTTCTTAAAGGAAGGACAGGGGTCAAAGCCAGACTTCCAAGGAATATAATTGAAAAATGTTTAATTGCTATGTGCATCCTTACATTTTACTATTGCAAAATGAATTATTTGTAAAAATATGAAAACCTAAAATATAAATATTCATAGATACATATAGTTTTATTTTTTTTGTCTTGAAACTCCAAACAACGTTGCACACTAGTAATGAATATATTCTATCTCATTGAAGTATTTAGAACATAACGTTTATCAATTTTTTAAAGATGAAGATGTTAAGTAATGAAAATTTATATTATGGCCCATTTGTGTAGGATTCATACTATTTGTATTGCAATCATTTTATTATGCATTTTCTTTGTTTTATTTCATTTATCAGGAAGTTACCTGACTACAGATTACTTGCGTAAGAAGTCATGATATGGGTCATGGAACACAGTAATACTCTCTTTTTGATGATAGTCCCATGTTTCTGCAAGAAAATATTTATGGTGCAAAAATAAATTTATAAGATAGCTGATAATAACTGGTACTCCTTGCTAGAAGAATCCAATTGAGACTTTGAATCTACCTTCCAATTATGGGAAATAAAATATTCGAAACAACTTTCTGCATTTACTTTTTGTATAAATGTGAATGGACTAAACATAGTTAAATCATAATATGGTCTCAATTTTAGAATACACTGAAGCTTGCTGTGATGACAGACTTAATATATAACTTAATCTAAATATTTGTGGCAATGAACACAAAACTTGGAGATTGACCTAAGTGAATAAGGTGACCCTCTGTCCCCAAGATCTTTGGGTCCAGTGTGCCCGGTGGGTACTCCCCGACACCACTGATATCAACCAGTATTCTATATCTGTACCTCCATGACCAGGCAACTCGTGCATAGTCGTCTTAAAAGCAATGACAATGACTCTATTTATTTTCTCTCCTCTTTTTATCATAAATTATTCATATTTATCTAAACCAATGCATACAAAATGAAAATAAAAAACTAATTCATTGAATTTATATCCCATCTTCAAACCTATCTTTTATGGTATTTTTTTCTTCTCAGACTATGGACACATTTAACATCTGAAAACAAACAAACATTAAGCATTCTCTTGAATTCAACAGAAGTCACAAAAAGAGTTTATGCCAGCTAAGAAAATTAAATTATAACTTCACATTAAAGGTGATATTTCCTTTGTTCCAGTGAGGCTGTAAAAGTCTATAGTTTAGTGACAATCAATCTAAACTTCTGACATGGAATTTTGCTGCTTCAGTTCTTTCCAGGCTGTGCCATTAGTTGAAATAACTCCCCAAGGCTTATTTACACTTTAAAGATTTTTTCAACACTTAAAAAGAACATTTTCAAATAAAATTCTTTACCCTGAAAGCTAAAGTAATCAGTGTATCTAAATTTGTTTTTACTTCATCCATTATTCAAAGTATCATTGTACAGAAGGCCCAGTTGGCAGTACTGTTCTCCATATTGCAAGCTAACTGGCTTGGGTGTGAAGCCTGCTGTGGCATCTTTTACACTGTGGTTCCAGCGTCAGCTGGAAAATTCTAAATACTCTTAGGTATAACATTTTCTTATCCTGTAACTGGAACAACCAAGTGTAAGTTTAAAGAGACAATAATGTGAATGAGAAAACAATGCTAGGGCTTATCTTAGTTACTTGTTCATTTCTGGGATGTAATACCGGACAGCCACATCTAAGAGAAAGATTTATTGTAGTGCACTGTTTCAGAAGGCCTCAGTCTACTCATAGGCACGTGGCAATGGTGGAAATACATGGAAGAATCCCAGAAAGATGAAAAGATGTTTTTAGAGTGGCAGATAGAAAGACAAATAAGAGAGTAAGGGCAGCATTAGCATGTATTCTTTGAAGTCAAGTCCCAGGATTCTGCCCCTTCTGGTCAGCCGCGGTGACCTGTCCTTTTTTGGCTCAGTTCCTAGTGTTCTACCTATTATGACCAGGTCCCACCAGGTAACACCACATAATTTCATAAGTACTCCATAAAATCCAAACACATGAGGTCTTGGTAGTGGGAGCATCTCAGACCCAAAACACAGCATTCTGCCTCTGTGCCCCATAAGACTCATGGCTATTCCCTTACACAAAACTTAATCTTTCTTTAAGAGTCGTCCACATATTAAAAGTTTCAGGACTGCTAAAAAGTCTAAATCCTAAGTTTCCTGTGACACTCAAAGTAAACTCTTACTTCTGAGGTCATGTGATAATCAAAGAAAAGTTAAACACAACATACAATGGCACAGGGTCAATATTTCCATTCTAAGAGCGGAAGATGAGAGAATAGGAAGTAAATGGATTCAAAGCAAAAACTAAAAGTAGAAGACCGAGTAGCATATCCTTCAGTTTCATTAAATCTTACAACTCTGTGTCCAGAACTACGTCTCAGCTGTTAGGAGATCTGAATTGCAAAGGCTTTGGCCAGGCCAGCTATTATGCCATTGCCTCTGACTGCAATCTCCATGGATTCTTTTCTGGACTGGCTCCACTCACAGCCTGTAGCCTTCCTCAGCAGACAACATGTTTCTGGCATTTCCAAAATTTCATGGTCTCCATTGCTCCTGAGGTTTCTCCTTCATAACTTCACACACTGGGTCTCTCAGTGGCACTGTGTGGCCTCTTTGACTACCTTCTGCAATCTGGATGTAGCCACTACCTCACAATTCTTACATTCTGAGTGCCTGTGATGCCAGATCTATAGGGATGATGCAAAGGTCTGTCACAGGATTTAGAAATGGTCTGGACCCGTAGGACCATGATAGCCCCAGTAGCCTGTGAACTCTTGGATAACTGAATTGCTTGGGAATTCACTTTCCTAGGATGCCTGCAGGATGTTCTAGCAGATTCTTTTAAAAGCAAAGACTTTTACCTTTTCACTCTTTAACTGGTAAAGGCTGTGGTCTTGGTGATTCCCCAGACACCCTGAGACATCTTTTGTAAGTTCTGATTTCAGGTGCCTGGTTACTTTCTGTTGCTAACCTCTGTATTAATCACGATGCTGTCTCCTTCACCTCGATGGTCCTGTTCCGTCTATTCAGGAAAATCTGAAAACTTTATTCATTATTTCTGCTTTTTTCTTCTGCTTCTCAGAGATGGCTAAAACAATAAACAGCACTTATGTGACAACTTGAACATTGGGCTGTCTTGATGTTTCCTCCACCAGATTAGGTAGTCCACCATTTTTAATCTCAGTTTCAGGAAAAGCCTCTGGACATAAACAAGGCAAAAATGCTGATTCACTTTTATTTATTTATTTATTTATTTATTTATTTATTTATTTTTTGCCTGAGTTTAGCATGCGTGGTTTCTACATGAACTGACAATAAAGTTCTCCTACCCTTCCAAAACCTCTTGAGGCTGGCCTTTACATTCTAATCATCTATCTTCTATCAATATTCTGGTCTTCTGACCAGAATCTCCTATCAGGTAGGCTCACAAATTCTAAGGTTTCTATAGTTGACATCCTTAGAGTTTTTCAAAGTCCTCCTCACTCAGTTCCAAAAGCTTCCAAACCAAACTGCTGTGTAAGTCACAAAAAGACACCACTTTTTTGGTATCTGTTCCTGTCTTAGTTAAGTTTCATTGTTGGGATACAGTAGCCAACATCCACATCTTGAGGAAAGATTTATTTTAGCTCAGTTTCAGAAGGTCTCATTGAATTTATAGTCACCTGGCAATGGAAAAAGCACATGGCAAAAACCCAGAAGGAGAAAAAGCTATTTGAAGCGTGGAAGAGAGGAAGCCACATGAGCATGAAAAGGATGGTGGTAGCATATATCTTTCCAGGTCACGTCCCTGTGATGCAGTCCCTTAGGGTCAAGCCCCAGTGTTCTGCCCCTTCTGAACAGGCCCCGTGTCTTAATGATTCATGAGGCCATAGGAATTCCACAATATCCAAATACATCAGGGTTGTAGTAGATATTTCAGACCCAAATCGTAAGAGGATTCTAATATTGTGAAATTCTGGAATATTATTTGTCCTTCATTTCACATCATCATTAACTCTTCTTCTCACCCCAATTAGAGACAGTCTATCATAAAAATTGAACAGATAATTTTCAAATTGGAATTTAATAACATGTTGACACTTTATAAGTAATTTATGACTTTCTGAACTTCATTGTAAGCTAGTGAGATCTTACATTACCATGAGAGTATGCACTTGGATTACTAATTAGATATTATGATACCTACTAGACCATCTTAAAAATTACAGTTTATCAAATAAATTGGAGAAGAATTGGCTTTGAATATTTCACTGTATAGTTTATTATAATATGTCTCAAAGTATAACATGTAGCAATGGGTGGAGAACAATTTCACCTTTCCTGAACACTCTTCCAAAGGTAAATGCAAAGACATAGGTTGATCTTATAAGAGAATTAGTAGGCCACATCAGTGATTTTTCTACCCAGAGCTCATACTTTAGTAAGATTCTGATCCTTGGACTTTTCTTTCTTTACAGTTACGAAATTGTTTAACCTATGATTCCACTTTCATGCTATGTCCTACCATATTTGTAGAATTCACAGCTGTAAAATGGCAGGGATTAATTGATGTGCATAGTAATGTTTTTTTGCCATCCATAAGAAGTAGTACACAATGATTTCAGATAGTCAGTGATTATGTCAAGTTGCTGAATCTTTAAATTAAGAAGTGTTTCTAGAGTGTTTCTAGAAATTTCTTTATTTAATGATCTTCTAACCTACCCTCATCTTTCCGTCTGTAAAGAACAAAATTACAATGTAGAAAAAAATGAAAGCAATGTTATCTAATTTCTAACGTTTTTCTCATTCCTTCCTGCTTATTAAATAATTTTAGCACTATACTTCAACTAGTCTTAAGAGTGCACATCGGTTAATCACAACATATCAAATTCTTTAATTAAATTTATCTACAAGACACATGAATCTGATCCCACTGGTGAACGGAGATCAAAACTCTGACATTTCATGACTGCACTAATTTTCTGAATACTAGGGTGCCTTCTCTGCCGGCATGAGATGAGGTTCAACATATTTTACAGTTTTGTCAAATTGCCATAGAGGAGAAGAACTGAATTAGGCTCATACACTAAGTTCAATTCTAATAGCTGGATATGAGATAATCTCGATAATGTGACACATATTGATTAAGTAATTCACACATTAAATTAAACAATTCCTTTAATAAAATCAATGCCAAATGTCCTAAACAGAACACACAATCTTGCTCTGAGGAAGGAGGGCGCCTAAGACTTTGCTATTAATGGTGACAGAGTATTGCAGAGGAGGGGTGCCCCTCAGGGTTATTCTCTAGAGTTTCAGTA